>VZRQ01005519.1:540-39182 GCA_013397975.1 Machaerirhynchus nigripectus | reverse complement strand
CGGGCTGAAGAAGCAGTTCCACAAAGCCACGCAGGTACCGAGCCCTCTCCCGCGGCTGCGGGCCGCGTGTGCGTGGGCATGCACGGGTGTGCGCTGTGCGCGGTCGTGCGCGTGTCTCCATTCGAGTGAGTGCAGCGTGAGTGGGTTTGCGCGGATGCTGTGCCCGGTGGTGCGTGATGAGTGAGCGTGCGAGGGGCCGTGTGCCCGCACGGGTGTGCGCGGTGCGTGAATGTGCAGGGGGGCGGTGGGTCTACAGGGGTGTCCATCTGCGGAGGGCCGGGGCTTGCGGGGCCGCCGCGCCTACCCCGCCCGGCCCCGGCGGCGTTGCGGCAGCGGGCAGGGGCTCCCGGAGTGCGGGAGTAGCTCCTGGGCTGCCCTGTCCTCCCCGCTTGGAGCCCGGGGCGGCAGCTGCCGATCAAATACCGCCGTGGGCTCGGACATTCCCTACCGAGGTCTGTGCACCGTGTTTCCATAGGCGTTGTTTTAGCCTGACTTTGGGAAAACAGCAACAAACATGACCTTTTTGTCTTGTGGGTCTAGACTACAGCTGAAATTCGAGTAATGAGGTTTGGTTCTGTTGCTTTAGGCATGGTGTGGTATTGCAGGAAGGTCAGGGTGAGTGTTTCACCAGTAGTTGAATTGTTTCATAATACAAAATCAGTGTATTACAGCCTGTAAGGGTACAATTTCTGACTCAGTGTGCTTTAGGGCTAAATCTAAAATGGGTTCATAGAAGTCAGAGGAATTACTTTGGGTCTAGAGATATGACACAAAGACCTGTGAAGTGTGCCTTTTTTTTCCTTTTTTTTCCTTTTTTTTTTTTTTTTCTTTTTCTTCTTCTTCTTCTTCTTTTTCTTTTATTCTTCTGGGTTGTAACTAAATAGAAAATCTCCACTTATTTCCTACTACTTGCCATTGCAGACATCTTCAGGTAGGAGTCTTGGTCACTGCAAGCAGTCTGTAGATGCAGACACACAGGATACATTCAGCTGTGTTTTCAACACCCATGCATTTCCCTTTCTCATGCATCTCATTTCTTGTGCACTACGGGGAAGTGTTCCCTGAAAGAATGATCCTTAATCCAAGTATTCATCCAAATTCTGATTTTCCGTACCTTGGAGTTTCACCAGTACACGTTATAACTCTGAATGCAATGGGTTATGTCAAGTCCTGCCTGGGTGCAGGCAGGCATTGAATAACACTGTGTCTCACCTTTTAGGCCACATTGTGCTGCATCTTTGGTAAAATAAGCCTCACAAGGAAACATTGGTAAAATAAGCCTCATCTGCACTCAAAACAGATGCTGCAAGCAGCAGGTAGGGGTGCCTGAGCCCATCCGGCAGTGCCCATCTGCTGCTGTTACTTGGTTGGTTCTTCCCCTGCTGTCTATGGCACTATGAGAAGCCCAGGAGTCATCATTACTGCAACGAATTCTGATACTGAAAATAAGAATTTCATTGTCTGTGCGATCCTTGTTTAAGAAGCAGGCAAGCTGAAGTTCACTTTTTAGTACTACAAGTCTCAGTTCTCCATTATTCTAAGTTAATGAGAATGCATCTGCAGCAGTAGAGGCAAACATCTTCTTTTGAGGGATCATGGTGTGAAAGGTCTGTGCATGCTGTTTTGTCCTTCAGATGACACTCTCACACTGATTGTCAGCAGTAGTCTCATTTAGAAAGAAGGAAGAGTTTTAGCTGTCTGGAACCGAAATATTAAGTCTCTGATGCCAGATTTAGCAGCCTGACATCTGATGACCCAGGGATTTTTGGCCCCAGCCGTGACTTTCACAGTTTGTTTTCATGCAGGCCATGAAGACACATTCATGTATGAGAATGACTCACAAGTATGTTGAAGACAGGTCTGTTTATTGGCTTGTTTGCATTATGAGTGAGAAATCCGCCACGTAATTGTGCTGACCTTGCTATAGGGAGTAATCCTTTTGACTAGCGATTAAACCCCAGGTAAAATACAGATTGACGTTGCTGGGATGAATGAAGCTTTCCAGACAGGACCAGACAAGCAGGAAGTTTTAAAAATTCTAAATTACTGATTTGGTTCTTACTTGTGTTTATATATACGATGTGCTGTTTTAATATAAGAGCCCTAAGTCATATCAAGAGCACATCTGGATTGTCCTATACAATGTAAACATTTTATTTAATGTCATCTATTGTTTTCTGACTTGTAAAATGTCAAACTAACCTGTATGAAGTACTGCCAGTTTAGAAGTCATGCTGAAGAACTTAATGCCTGTCAAATTTCATGGACCAACTGCAACAGCAGTGAGTCATTGAAAAGCAGGAGGATACTTTGCACGTTCTGGAATGAGTCAAGTGTTCACCCTTTTGCTTTTCAGCAAAACTAATGGATTTACCTCTGTGCAGCAGAGAAATAAAGTTTAGTCCTGAGTTTGTAAAAGCAGGTTGAGTCTGGAAGTCCTGGTGTTAATACAGAATTGTGAGATATTAGACTGGGGTGTGGAGCAGGTTAGATTATTCATTTACTTCTAATGGCCACAAAGCACCTAAGAAGGAGAAATAAAACCATTTGAATGTTAACGTCCTGCTGAAAATCTATCATACGTCCTGAAGCTAGGAAGATTGATGTAAAGAGTGTTTTTCAGAAATGGGCAACAAAGTGCTGTGCCACCAAATTATCCCTTTTTCTTTAGGCATGCAGGCTCCTTTGCCAGTAGTGCTATGCTGGTGTGACCAAGAGAATATTGCTTCCTACAGGTTTATGTACAGTTTTAAAACTAGCGCAGTCACTTTGGGTGATACAGATTTGACAGTCTGGGGCATTTAAACAGAGTTTTTTAAAATAGCATGAGCTTTGTTTCCACATGACTGCATTCATTGCATAATATGGCTCTTGTAAGGGACAGTCAAAACTAAGCTTTCAGAAAGTAATAATTTCATAGGGAAAGAGATTAACAAAAATTCTGGGAATGGCCACATCTGATGTTCCATGGGAAACAGATGAATAAATTTGACTGACATTTAAATAGCAGTATGAATGTGGTGATTTGAACCAAAAGCCTGTTTATTTTCTACCACTGTATTCTGCTTTTATGATACAACGTGATTAAAATTGTCTCAACATCAAGACCAAATTAACCAGTTTATAAAGTTTTGTAGAGAAAAATGTTTGATACTGAAAGAAACAATCTGAAGAAATTCCACTCCACCCATCATTGTCAGTAGCTTGTTAGATGCCCTGACTTCAGGTGGAAAGTACTGTGCTTCTGTCTTGAACAAGGTAAACTGTGAATGGCATAGTAAGAGAATGACTCTGGTGGTTAATAAGAAGCAAATGAGACTCCTGCCTTGCTATGCTATTGTACACAAAATTCTGTGCTCTTCATAGGGATTCTGTCTTGACTCACAGCCTGTCTACACAGGTTCTCNAAAAAAAAAAGAGAGAGAATATTAGGATTCATCTGTCTGGATGTTTTCTCATTTCCATGGTCCGAAGTATGTAAAAAGTTTTGCACTAGAATGTATGAAGCAATCCACTTACTAAACAAACTGCAGCTAAACAATTTTTACTGTTTTGTGTTGATACCAATATTTTCCTAAATCTCTAGCACACTTTGTATTCATAATGTTCCTGACTGTCCTGCAGTGTTGAGTGGGAGCTGTGTGTGCTTTTCCAGTGACAGTCTTTCCAGTCACCTGTCGTTTCCCAGCTGACTTGAAGCTGGACTCACACTGGGTCTGCTTTTCTCCTTCCATGTTTCCTCATGGCCTCACCCACCAAATAAGGGTCAGTTCCTGTGTATGTAAATGTACTTATGGGAGTTGATCTGGAAATTTGGGCAGTGTTATATTTTTCTTAGTGCAAATGCTGTGCCATGTGTCTTTCACGTAGGTGGAACTTAATGAGCTCCTTTCTCATGTGGGAACTTGGGAGCAGCCTGAGGAAAGTGGAAGGAGAGCCGCTTGCAGGGTGGTGTGGCTCTGAGTATAGTGCCCAAACAGGCTGCTAGAAACCTCTGTCCAAGAGGCGTGCACCACTGGCACTCCATTGGTTTCTCTCAGTGTGAAGTGCCACCTTTTGAGATGAAGGAAAGGGAGCAAATTTCTGATCTGGAAATAAAGACTATTAAAAAAAAAAAAACAAACCGTACTTAGCTGCAGAGGGGATTATTTCTGCAGCAGGTAGGGAAATTCCTTCTGTTTGTGCACTCTAGCTTGATTGCCAGATACATTATTCACATTTGGCTTCATTCCCATGTGTCCTTTTATTGATATTACATAATTGAAAGGGTGAAAAATTGACTTTAATCTAAATTGCCTTTAGTTGGGTACTGTGTAACCCTTCTGAGTTGTTGATGGCTTAAACAGTCTGCACCCGTTTCAAACCCTCTTTCTAAATCTGATTGGAGGAACTGCTGCTTTGTGTACTAAAAAGATCATAGCTTTTTTTTTTTTTTAAGATTTCTCAAACATCTATTACTGTAGTATCTTTTCAACTGGTTTATACACTTTACATTTTTATGTATGCGTATAAAAGCTGGAGCACTGAATGACACCCATCTCTGAATTTTCTCCCAGTGATCTCTAGAGGCAAAGAATACCTGTGGATGCTGTGCTCAAAACACAGCCTGCACCAGATTTTTGTTTCATATCTTGACTTCCATCTTAACTGGAATTATTACATAGCAAGGAAGAACTGGCTGCTCTTGGTCACTCATGCAAAAACTGTTGTTATGTTTTAAATGCGTCCTCATGACTAGCATATTGATAGATAGCATGCTTCATAAAAGTGCTGGAGCAGCATAACCAGTTTTAATTGAAGAAGATTTTAGAGCGGTTACTGTGCAGAAAGCTCTGTAGTTTTATGTAGCTGTTAATTGCAAATGTAAGGGAGGTGCTGGGTTGGTCTGACATATTTCTTGTGAAGTATGGAGGGTTGAGGAGCTTAAACACTGGCTGTCATGACCTAGTAGTGTACCAGTGAAGTCTTTGGCTTTGAAAAGATCAGCAGGAGGGACAGAGTTAAAAATCTGCTTTGGGGGCCCCAAGGAGCTGCTGCCACTCTCTGCGTACATCTGAAGAGAAACTGTGTGGACAGCATTTAGTTGGAAGTGCCCTGATGAAGCAGACTCATGGCCCCCTTATCAGTGAAAGTCTGTGGTGCGTTCAGGGACAGCCAAAACATCCTCCAAACCTCTTCTCTTAGAACTAAAAGGTCTTCCTTTTGCTGCTTTCCAGAAACTTCTGTGACTCTGGTTCTCAATTTCTTCTCATGTAGTGGCTGCTGATGGACAATGGTGGTGCTTATCCTTTCTTAAATATATGGAGATAATCAGACGAAAGAAAATTGAGCTACAGCATGGTATTACTGTGATGATGTTTGCCACAGCATAATTACCTTGCTTTCAGTGCTATCTAATCCTGCACTTAATCTTGGAGACAAAATAGTAGCGTTTTCATAATCTGAGGTTATAGGACACCACATGAGTCCATCCAATCTGTCATAGAAGTGCTAGGAGTTAAATTTCTATTTTTTGTCCCAAAGTGGAAAAGAAAGAGAGAAATTGCTATTTACTGTGCTTGCATTTTTCATAAGCTTTCCCTGTATGGAGGCTCTACAGACCTGTGTGGTAGAAAATGAAAAATCAGAAGTGGTTGTTTGAAATTCAGCGTATTTTAAATTTGTCTGTAGATGGAGATCACTGTGATGGACCTGGACAGAATGATTCATGGGTATGTAGTTGCATTTGATGTAAAAGTGATGATGTTCTTGTGTCCATGATGGAGGATATATCTTTATAAATAAACATCTTTCAATTTACAAATCTTTTTTTCACATTTTTTTAAAAATTCTGTAGACTGAAATTGGACTGATGTAATTGTTGCAGCATCATATGGTTCACACTGAGTGCAGCAGTTTACGCTCACCTTCTTTGCCCATTCCTCCACAGAAAGGGAGCGTTATTTGATCCCAGCAAAGGTGCTGCTGAGGCAGCAGCAGTATAACCTTGTGGTTTGGTGTGATGCCAGAGGACCTTCTGAAAGAACAAGAAATGCAATTGCTCATTTGGCTACTGCACCTCTTACTGGGGGAGGGCTGGAGAACTGAATGCATATCTATTTCAGAATAGATAGGTGCCACTAGCTGGGATCCTTGTCGGCATTGATGTAGTTTTCATCAGGCTGTGTTTTGGTCCTGTGTTGGCTTTGTTATCACTGTCAAAAGGGAATACTATGCTGAATCCTTTATAAGCAGAAATTCTAAAAGAGAGAAAAATAGTGGCTTTCCCTGTCTTTTCCCCCTCAATTCTATGGCAGCAGAACACTTTACACTGTTAAAATGTTTACATTCCCCTCTGCCTCCATCATATTTTTTGTGGATTTCAGTTTGGTGTTTTTAATAACTTGTGTTATTTATACATCAATTGTTACTCTTTTTGATTGCCTAAATTTTCGTTTCCATTGGCTGCAAAAGGTCATTAAATGTAACAAGAGTTTATCTAAACGTTTTGATATAAGGCTTGTTTTTCACCTTTGTGTTATGAAATTTTATGACTGTTGTGCAAAAACAACAAAAATACTATTTATCTTTCAATTTAAAGTGTCCTTAAGCACTAGACATTGCTCCTGTTCTGCTTCTGTGGGAAGGAGTGCAACTACAGTGAAACAGGGTGGTAGGAGAACCTGTTTCATTAGAAATGAAAGCTGGGGTTTTTTTTTTCTAGAGAGAAAATTGTGCTGAAAGTTATTGTTGATTTCATCTTCTATGATTTTCAGTAGACTAACAGGACTTGCTCTTTTAAGCAGCACTAGACAGTTACTTTTGCTGAGTTCTTTTCCAATCTGTACACTTTTCAGCTTTAAGGTATATGCCAGAAATTCCTTTTCATGCAAAATCAATCTAGGTGCAGCAAACCAATTAATAATTCATAAGATATAAATGTTAAAAATAAATAGTGTTTGCCTTTCCAGATGAGTCACTTAGAGCTTGTCTGTCTTGGAAAGTTACGGCGTCATAATCTAAGGGCTGAATTGGAAGTGCTGCAATTTTATAACTCTGCAATGGATGGGTTTCTTTCTGCCTGTAGAAGAACAGCTTTTCAACTTAATTGGTTTTTTTGAAAAGGGAGTTGAGGCCATCAGACTAAGACCCATCCTTCCACTGCAAAGAAGATGTTTGCCCAGAACTGGCTAAGGTGTTAAAGATGACCAGTTACTGTATTTTTCTCTACTAATTTAGCAGCTTGATTTGTTTTTCTCTAGGAATGTTTCCTCCTGTAGTCCAAACACACCTAAAACTGTGTTTTGCTTCAGTTGAAGTGAAGTGGTTTCAGTACTTAGGAGCAGGTCCTAACTGAGTCTTCTGTTGGTTGCTTTATCCCATTTCTTGCATTGGTCAGGAAAGGATGGAATTTGGTTTTATTTTCTACTGTTATGAAAGTAATTAAGAGCTTTTAAAACAGAGCTGAGGCTTGAAGAATGTTCCAACCAAATGCAAACATTTTTAGGAGCCAAAATGTTTGAATGTGGAAACGTGCCTTGATGTGCCGAACAACCCCATGAGTGCATGTTTACTGGTTAGACTCCATCGTCCAGTGAGCCTTTCACTAGTACTGAAAGATGGAAGGTTGTCTTTCAGGAAGAATGGTTGGATCTTAGGTTATTATTTACAGTCTAAATTTGGGTTTTAAACATGAACATAGTATTCTGAGGCTGGGAGGGAATATTCCTTTTTCAAAAAATTGCTGAAAAACATATTGCCAAATATAAGGCAAATTCACCGCTGTCAGATGTGACTATTGCAAGCAGTAAGCATAATATGCCTTTCTTCTAGAATGCCATAGGTATAGACAGGTAAAATATGAGTTTCTGAAGCACAGGAAATGTAATTGCTGAAAGCTGAGGCAAGCTTAGGTAAATTGTATAAATCTTTAGCTTTTTAATGCAGAAAAATATTTTTTCCTCTATCAGACTTTTTCTGTTTTGTTTCACCTATGTAAGTTGCTGAAAAAAAGGCATATAGGAACAAAAGTTAAGCTGTGCATGGTAGGAATGGGATTTCCTTACTGGAGTGAGTAAGAGCCAAAAATATATAAAATATGAAAACGTTCAAAATATCAAAAGGTAAATAACTTTTTTTTTCTTTGTTTTACAGTATTGTCATTCAAAATATGTAAGTCAGGGTGATTTGGGTCTTGTGACTTTTCAAAGGTCTGAATTGGCATGTTTGAGGAAGGCTGCATTTTTATGGTCAAATATCTGTAACACTTGAAATAGAATAACAAAAGCTCTACAGCTTCTGGAAAGTACCCTGGTTTTTTATTTAACAGTAGAGTTGGGTGGAAGTAAAACAGTAGAAAGGAAGATGAGTGAGGATGAAAGACTGGAGAGGTCCACAACAGGAATCCTTGAAAAGTGAGCAGAGGCAAATTCTCTGCTCTGGTATGTATGGGTGACTGACTAGAGGGAGAAGGAATGGCAGGTATTAGTGAATGAAGCTTGCTATTTCCTGCTTCATTAACCTACTATTTCCAGGATTCCAGCTCCTGATCTGGACACAGTGATAATGTGTGTTGTTCCAGCCCAGGAGAAAAAATGACTGTTCCCAAAACACATACAAAGCTAAAGTAGCACTAGTGGGTTAACAAGGCCATCATGAATTTAGCGGTGTCAGTACAGGTGGAATCGAATGTGATTAACAAGGGAAAAAGCCAACATTGTTTCTAAGATGACAGTCCCAGCTGTTGCAGATTTCCTGTCTCACAGGGAGAAAGAATAAGGAAAAGGCAATACTCCTCTGCTGCTCTGATTTCAGGGTAGTCTTTTAGCAAAAATTGCTGGACAGCCACTGAAAAATAAGCTCTCCATGACTTAGTGCTTTTTCCTTTCCCTAGGGAGAGTTTGCTGTTCTGAGTAGACTGACAGAGCCTTTATGTTTTGTGTGTGGAAAGTTTCCCCAATGCTGGCTGCCAAAAGTTCTGCTAGGTTTTGATCAGCAAAGTCCCCGCATCAAGTCAGTGACTCATGCAGACAGTTCCATGAAGCTCAAAACTCTCCCAGGCAGAAGCTGAGCTCTGGGCTGGTGAATTCCTGGGATCCCTGCAGTGCCGTGATGTGCTGGGGCTTGAGGTGCTGTCAGTGACTGAAAGTACCCAGCCAGGCCGCAAAGGCAGAATGCAGTTACAGGTACTGGCTATGCAGATGTATAGGTTTTCAGGATGAAACGCAAGATTGTCCCAGTGTATCTTGCTTCTCCATAGCTCTGAAGGAGGGGGAAGACCCTCCTACGTTAACTTGAGAAAGCATTGCTGCAGACTCTTAAGATGCATCTCATTATATCTGTAGAAAAGGAGTTATACCTCTGCTCTGTGCTGTTCAGTGCATGTCACTGGTGCCTGGAAGTGGCTACCTAAAAAACAGAGGCTAGACAAAAATAAGAGAATAAAAGTAGGTATTTATTTGAATGACCTTCAAAGGTACACCCTGGGCAGTCAAAAGGCTACACCCAAGATGGACCCTGGGTCATGGGTTCTTCACACTTACAAATTTGGTCCATTTGCATATCAGGGTTAATTCTCCAATTATAACTTCACTTAATGATATAATTACCCCAAGTTTGCCCCTCCTCTTCAAAGGCTTTTAGTTTACACATTCTGAGGCCTAGGACAATCAAGGTTTCCTTGAAGAGCAAACCTAGAGAGGCTTGTTATGTCTAACCCGCGTGAGCGAACAGTAGTTACCAGGGCACGTGAAACTTCAGAGTTACACACTAGCCAGTACAGGATTTGAAAAACACAAAATTAAAACCTAAAGCATCATCACAAGTGACTAAATCATATATATTCCCCTTCCTCAGAACAACATAAGTCTGTGGACATGTGTGCGGTCGAGGTGCTTGAGGTCTAGAGAGCCTCAACATCAGAAGCTGGGATTTGGCTTTCTTGTTTCTTGATGCACATCCTGAAGGTACTGGCCAAGAAGGGAGCTGAATATGCTTGGGTTGAGTTTCCGACTGGGGCCTGCTGGTTCCACTGCAGAATCTATTCTAATAATAAAATAAGTTCCTGAGACAAAACCAAATTGGAATGTGGATGGACTTCTATGTGAAAATGTCTGCTGGACTACAGGAGCAAATTCACGTGATGCCTGAGGGCTGGCCTTACACTCATTTCTTTTGGGCTGATAGAGTAATTGCTGATTTACTCCTCTCATTTTAAGACCACTTCCCAAATTATGTATTAAAAACAGCTATATGGGATTTCTACCAACTTTTTAAAAATGCAGGCAGTCTTCCTGAGCAGATTTAAAAGCTTCTCTAGAGACACACAGACATGGTGCTGTTATATCTTGTTCCTTGTGAAAGACTTTCTCTCTTTTCTTGCACAGCACATTGGAGCAAGAGAGATTTGAAAATTTAATGAAGCTGCAATAAAACAGCCTATTCTAGTTCCATATTTTTCTCATTTCTGTTTGCAGATTAACTACATGTGTGCCCAGGGAAACTGCTTGACCTACAAATAGATTGACTGCTGTAGACTTTTTTTTTCCCTGATTTCCTCCTGATATTTCTTTAAAACCTTTGGAAATCGTTGTTACTGTAAATTGTATTTCCTTTAAATGCTATATTAATTTTCTTGCAATAAAATTAAAGTTGGGAAGGTAAATTAAGCAGCTGAGGGAGAAGCCATGGATGTCAAATGAGCTGTTTGTTAAAGAATAAAGACCAGATCAGGAGTATAAGTAACAGCCTTGTGGATGGCTGGGCCAGAGGGCTCAGGGCTAGAAACTTAAGGCTTTTGAAGCATGTGGTGGAACAGGTAGCAGGGAGCTACAGCAAGAGGGGAGAGTGGGATCAGGTATGGTCTTTGTATGCTGTGTTTTTGCAATTTTGTTAGCACTACACTGAGGACTTAACAGAAGAGCATGTGATGGATATTTGTTTTTTCCTATTCTCTATTGCAATGTCATCCATGTAGTCATGGTATCACAGCACACTATGGCTGTATCACTATCAGAAGTCATCTGGTATGTCCATTTCCTGACCTAAAGTCTCCACTGTTGTCTTTGAGAGTGACTGGTTTGGGGTTATAGGTTTAAGATGTGAAATACTGAAGCTTAGCAGCATTAATAAGCATGGATGAGATAATGTCAACTTGCTTCTTAGTATTCCCAGGTGAGAGATGAGAGCACTTTAAAATGCTGTTGTCCTGTTCTTGCTTTCACGGGCTTGCCTTGGACGTTACTTTCTATACGTTGAAGAAGAAAGTAGTAGTCATTTCTGGTGCCCTATGCTAAGCTACAGGGAAGACTTGAGAGAAAGGTATAGGAAGTCTGTCCTGTCATATCACAGATAAACCTAGGTGTCTGACAAAAAATCCCAGGGAGGGGTGGAAGTGGCAGGGGGAAAAGATAACTTAAAGTATATTTACAGGTACTTTGTTTCCTGCTACAACCCTCCTGAGCCTGTGCCAGCAAGGAAAGCTCTGCACTGCCCTCTTCTGCAACCATTCCTCTTCCCACATCTCTGCTGCAAAGTGACCAGGAGGGCAGAAAAAGTGACTTTTTGCTCTCTTTCTGTGCCATCCTTCAACATCTGTGGAATTTCTGGCAGGGTTAGTGGGCCTAGTTTTCTCTGCAGCAGGTCAAGTTTTCTCTGAGCAGGGAGCTGAGACTTAAGCAATTAATTCATTGTTTCTATGATTGTGGCTCCTTGGCTCTACTGAAATACAGTATTTGGTTAGCAGGCTGCAAAGGTTGGGTTTTGTTCTGATACCTTATTTGATTTTAAGCAGCAGGAGTCCTGTCATTAACAACTGCTCTAAATTATGAAACAGTGTAGTACAGCTCTTAATTTTTTAATATTTTAGAAGGTGGTTAAATCAGCTCATGAAAACAGAAGGCATTTATGTATTATCAAAGATTTTGCAGGCAAGCAGTGCATAATCAAGATTTACAAAAATTTTCCCAGTATTTTGTGTCCAAAGGAGACTTGAAACAAATGTGCAGTGGAGGTGACCCGATTGTTGATATGAGGCATTCACTAATGTGTATGGTATGTGCCTTTACTCAGCAGCAAGAAAACATTCTGCAGACTGAATTCTGCAGATCTGGGTATTTTTGCTCTTTTATCTTAAGCATTCAGAGGTCATCTTTAACTAGGCTTTTCTATGATTATTATTATTAATAGTGTTTTAGCAGCACGTAATCCCAAATGTTAAGGAACTATTATAGAATCCAGATGTTTTAAAATTAGTAATGCAAGAGCAAAAACCTGGGGTTTTGTTATAACCACATGGTTATAAGACTTAAGAGTTTTGAGGGGGAAACAACACATAGCAGCAGACAAATTACAGGCACTGCAAAGAACCATCAGTAATTCCTCTGAGACATTTCGTCTTCTCAAAGTTTACCTCCTTTGAGAGCTGTTCCAGTTTAAAGTGTGTGCCAGATCTTTGACAGTGTGCGATTGTGCCCCTCCCTCTTGCTTTCTTTCGGGCAGAGTGATGCAGCAGCTGACCTGAACCTCTGAGGCGGTGCCTATGTTGGAAAGTCACACAGTGCAAAAGGCTTGCGAAAATTGCAGGAAATAATCCAGTTCCAGATGGGCTTTTCTGTGTCATGCGAATATTTAAAGTTTTTTTTTTTTCAGACAGCTGTGAAGATCTTTCTGTTCAGCTGATGGGTTGACTTGAGTTTTAAATTTAGTAAATTGCTTGGCTACTACTAACTTCCTTTACAAGCAAGGGAGGTAGATGCAAGAAGAAAAGTTACATCATCTCCACAGAAAAGAAATCATGTAGATTTACGGACCAAGAGGGCTGTATTTTAGGAAATGGTGTAGTAGTGAATAGGTGTGGCAGAGCAGGTGTCTTTACCTTCATTTCATTTTAAAGAACTAGATTGTGTTTTCTGAGGCACAGGCCTACGTGGGACTTTAAAGAGACATGAAATACCAAGAGACCAGGATGGAACTCCTGAAACACTCCCTGTGATCTCTGGTGGTCTTGGTAGCACTGCTGTCTTGCCATCTAGGAGTGTCATCTTCAGGAAATCCGAGGTACTGGGTACCCTGCTACAGCAGGGTTCACATCTCAGGTTGCTCACATCTCACAGGTTGTTCACATCCCCAAGGTTTGAATATTGCAGACCAGGAGGCTGGTGAGGAACTGCTTCTGTGCTCCATTGTGAGTTTTGATGTCTGCCATAGTTGGCCTAGGAGGTGAAAGACCCTTAACCACTTTCCTTCTGTGCACCCAGACATAAGCTAGGCAGTAGATAGTTGTAGTAACCAAGGGATCCACCCTGGCAGTGCAAGCTCTGCTCAGCATTCCTCTCCCTGCTTTGCATCACTTTTGTCTCAGCAGCATGCAAAAGTTGTGACAGTGGAAAAGCAGCTGCAAACTCGTGAGAAAACTGTGAATTCATGATCTCTGGGTATGCCAAAGAGGGTAGCTCTTGTAAATGTGGCCCTGAAGGCAAATATCTACTTATCCTGCTCTTTCTGCTTTGTATTTCTTTGTGTTTGGCTGATCTGAGCCACTGCTCTCGTGCAGCCAGAACCCAGTGACTGGAGTGGTATATGATCTTGACTGATGCTGGTCTTGCTGAAGATACATGCTGTGTAATTCTGACTTGCTAATTTACCCGAGTGTGCAGGGCTAGTGAGTAATGGTACTGCCATACCTGTTGCTTGTCAGTGATTTGAAATAGTTGGTTTTAAAACCATGCTTTTCAGAAAAAGACAGACCTGTGATTTCTCCTTGACATGACAACTGTGGTTTCGCTGCTGATCATGTAATCAATGGGACTGGAAGATCTGATGAATTTAATCTACACTCAGCAGGCGAAGCTCATTGTAGGAACTGAAACATTTTAGGGGAATTTGGGAAGACCCTGGATTCTGTATCCCTCTGAAGAGGCAAGAACAGGATGCCTCCTGGCCTCTGGAGGCATATCTTTCCAGATACTTCCAGCAGAGCAATGCACTTCATCAGAGCCATGTGTCATGAATTTTAACTGCCTTCAAATTCTTTATTTGCACTGCAGCCTATTTTTGTGTGTGGTAGTAGAAAGATGGGGACATCCTGTATATTTATGTTATTTTTAAGGCCTTTTATTTAGCTTCTTTTAAAATTTATTTATTTATCTTTGTAGTTCTAATTTCTTAATTTCTAATTCTAGAATTTAAGATTTAAATGAAGAGATTGTATTTGGAAAAGTAAATTTTCAGCACTGAGAATGAGTTCATCATAATTCATCATCTTTTTAAAATTTGGGCTGTTCACCTACGCTTTCCCAGACTTCACACAGAAGCTTGATAAATTGTAATAAATACTGTTTCCCGGGAATAATACATTAGTAAATCAGGGAGATAATAGTTTTTGGTAATGTATGTGTGTGAGAGCCATTCTATATTTAAACTGTTTGGTGTACCCCCTATTTAATCAGAGCTTTGCCCATGTCACTATATGTCTGTCGGGTTCTGTAGAGTCACTGTGATCTCCTCAGTCTTGCTTGGTAGGGGCATGTGCATGGCAAAACTTTCAAGGCTGCAGGGACTTTTGAAGTTTTCAGAAAGCACTGTTTGTTACAGAGAGCAGTCATGTAAAGTGGATAGTTTGGTTTTTTCCTTTAAATCTTCCTAAAGCAAATGTCATCATTGGTGTACTTTACTGTCATGCTTCAGAAAGGATGCTTATCTGTACTTATGCAAATAACCTTTGTGAGAGCTCTGTTCCTTCCGTTTACTTGTGATTCTTACTTGTGATTCTAGGGCTGTTACAACTTTTCTTCTGATAGGACCTAATGACATGACTCAGCAGCATTACAAGTGATCTTCATCCTTTAACATGAAACTAATCAGTCACGCAGAATTGTCCAAGGAGTAGACCACAACCTGAATAACCTGCATTGTATTTTTTCAGTGGAGTGTTCAACGGAGTTGCACGCAGCAGAGGTCCAAGATCACGTGTCTGGATAACAACACAGAGATTGCTTTGCCTTCAGAGTGCTATAGCTGATACTGCAAATAACTGTAAAGATTGCTGTATCCCAGTTGCATCCTACATATACACCCAGCTCTTTACCTGTGTCCTTGCTGCTGTGAGGACAAAACCAGACAAAACTAGACTGTGACAGACACTTCATGCACTTCCTTCAGACTGAACATACATATGCACTAAGTTGGTATGCACAGTTTTATACCTTGATTTCTTGAGTGACATCATGAAAAGTAGCTGTCCCTCTGAGACTGACCCATCTTTTCCTGTGTTCAGATGTCTCAGTAGTTGTCTGCTTCTGGGGTGATGCGTATGTGGCAAATACTCTTCCGCTCTTGTGGTCCTCACCCTCTCTAAGGAGCTATGAAGCTCTTAGGAGCCATAAAAATACATTACTTGTACTTGCATTTTTACACTACAAATGTATTTGGGTTCATAGCATTTCTTCTGCCCACATAATCTGAATTCTTCCTGCTAATTTCAGGAATTTTACTTATTCGCTGTAGAAAGACCTGTGAGTCAGTCTCTGCTTCTCTGCATTTGGAGATGAATTTGAAGTTCTTGAATCCAATTAGACTCTCCCTGTAGACATGCAAGCCTTTTTCATTTCATGTTCTTCTGGTTTACTTGTCCTTGTGGAACTAGCAGTGAAATTACTGTGGTGCATTCCCTATTCACATATCTGTATATGATCAGGCAATCCCAGCCATTAGGGATGTGAGTGTAATACTCAGACAAAGGAGACATGTAATTTTGTGTATATGTCCATTTTATTTATGTATCGGCATAGGAGATATTTAGATATAGATATTTATATATAGATGTATATATATATAATTACCAGATTACCTCTGGTAATCTGAAGTTCCTCTTTAGGCAATGAAGTGGTACATCAGAGAAAATGGCTAGCTATTGTTACCATCTGACCAGTGCAGAATATCTGAAAATGGTGCATGCATTGTATATATGTGTGCTGCAAACATAAACAAATGAGCAGATGTGGATACTAGCAGAAAAGAGATCAGCAAGCCTTTTGAAGCAAACTTAAGCTTGAGCATTCAAATCAAGGGATGAAAGTGGCTTCTGAAGTGGAAATTAATATTTTATGTTTTATATCCAAGTAGCAAATTATGGTAGTTTAATGAGACAAGCAGTACTATTTTGATGTATAGTGTAGTCAGCTGTGCACATTTAAAAATCATGAGGTGGGCCATTATGCTACTCAGAGGCTGAATTAAAAGCATGATTTAAAAAAATACACTGGACTGCGTTTGCATTGTTCTTGATTTGAAACTTTGTGTGTTCATGATTCCAAACCTTTCAAGAAGTGCAGGGGCAAAATGTTTACTTTAAAACTCCATGAAGTAGGTATTTTCAAGTAAATTGTTTACCCCCAAGTTCTGGAGCTTTTATGAAAACAGTAAATAAAATTGCAAGATTTCAAGATAAAAAAACCACTGACATTTCATAGTCAATAAAGGTAATTCCTCCATAGACTAGGTATGATGTATGGCCTTTTCTTCCCAGTGTTTGCACTGGGATAATGACAATTCTTAACAAGTGATGTCAGCTGCTCTTTGTAAGTCTTTCTCTATAGATCTTTCACCCCCTTGGTCACTCTCCTCTGGACACGTGCTAATAGTTGGATGTCTTCCTTGAACTGAGCTCCCAAAACCGCACACACAACCTGACATGAGGCTGCACCAGCACAGAGTAAAGAGGGATGATCGTTTCTCCTGCCCAGCTGGCGATGCTGTGCCTGAGGGACCCCAGAACACAGCTGAACTCCTGGCTGGCAGGGCACTGCTGACTCATACTCGCCGTCAATCCAGACTCCCTCTTGTCTTTCCATGGGGCTGCCTTCCAGGCTCTTGTCCTCCAACATTCACATACAACCTGGATTACTGTATCACAGGTAGGAAATCCAGCACTTGCTCTTGTTCAATTTCATGTAGTTGGTGATTGCCCACCTCTCTAGTTTTATCCATATCTCTCTATAAGGCTTCTCTACCTCTGAGGAAGTTCACAGCTTTTCCTCTCATGGTAACTAAGATCAGCAAACTACTTAACATACTTTCAATTTCTGTGTCCAGATAATTAATAAAAACATTAAAGAGCACTGGCCCTAAAACTGAGCCCCATGAAGCCTACTGAAAACTGCTGGCCTGTCGTAACCCAGTTTACTGTAAGCCCTACCCATCAGTCAGTTTCTCCCCCGACATGTTACAGACTTTCCTAGCTGCACGCTGGACATTTTGTCCAGCAGGCTACTGTGAGAGACGCTGTGTTAATCATGCATAATGTATGCTTTCATTAAGTGCTACACATCACATCCTCTCCATTATATAATATGTTTTAACTATTTATATTCACAACAGAGGATGCAACTTCTTTAGCCAGTTTTTAAGACTGTTAAACAAATTTTTCTTGAGTCCTCTATAAAATTTGCATTAAATCTCACCTCTTCTAGTTCTACCCTGTGAATTGTTTTCCCATGTCTATAACTGCAGCATTGACTCACCTGTGCTGGGTGATATCTTGACCCCAGTGAAGCAGTTTTATAAAAACAAAAGTATTGCATTTTTTTTCTGCACTGAGAGACAGACAGCTGCACATACTCTGCCTATAGGGTGTTGTTTAGTGACAGAGAGAAAGGGAGGCTCTAGCAAAAGAAGGGTCACTGTACCAATACAGAAATAATAGTATGGTAACTCTCATTGCTGTATTAAAAATATGCTGGGATTAAAGCCATTATGAGGCTCTTAGAAGTAAAATGAACTGTAGAAGAAAAAGTTGCTTTGCTGCTTCTGTGTTTTGGCAGAGGTCTGGAGATCAGGAGTCAAGTCAGTTCCTAGCCAGCACTTAGCTGTGTCAGGGCAAGATTGCAGTGTACATCTGCCTGAATGGTGGGTGTGAAAAAGGAAGGACAGAGGACGGGAATCTGGTCACGCGGTGTTACACATGCTGGCCAAAGAGCCTGAAGCAATAATGAGTTATGAGTACCTCGGGGAGAAGACCAGGCTGCAGGAGGCTGCTGAGGGGTATGGTGTCTGCCGGGGTCATGGGGACCAACACAGATACTCAGGTTCTTGGAGAATGCAGGGCCTGGTCTTCAGGTACTGTGCAGTTAACAAAATATGGGTCTTTCTTAAACATTCAGTTATGCTTTCAGATTTTTCATCTAGGTTTAAAGTTTTGATTTAAGGCTAGGAAGACAGATGTAACACTGAAGTAAGTAGAAGCTTGTGGCATAGATATTTATACATGAAGTGTCAAACATTTAAAGGCACTTTCTGTAGCTTAATTAATACCAACTACAGAAAACATGCAGATGTTTTAAGCTCTTAGTATCCTAATTTTTATTATTAATTGATAATAATGTATAATATAATCTGTTTTATGTAGTTTGGGAAAGAAAATAGATTATTTTTACTACTCAAGTTCTGCACATTGATTTTCTTGGAACTTGAATTCTCAAGTAAGTGGTTCTTAAGCTGCTTCAGATGTGTTAAAGAATATTCGAAACCCAAATACTTTCAAAATGTGGTGAGGACATGAAATAACATATCCAGTGATGATGCCAGCTATTGTGATTGTAGCAGGAACAACTGTCTGTGATTCTGAGGGAAAAGATAAGTCAAACTGAAAGGTTTATGACATCTTCTTTCACTACTAAGTAATAATTGAACAATAGTTAAAGCCTTGTTAGCCTTGTGGTATATTTAAAGCACAGATACGTATGGGAGGTTAAGTATGCTTTGTATGTCTATGTGAAATACACGTCCACTGTTAAGTTCCAAATCCAATGTTCCTTCTTTTTGCTGGTAGAGCCATTGGCTGATTTGTCCTGCAGATATGGTTCTTGCTATAAAGTAATCACGTTATACAAGAGTTACATTTTAACACTGTAGAATGGAGCAGGTTTTTTTAAGAAATACAAACTTTCACAAAATTTTCGACAATTACTGATAAATTGCAACATTTATCAATGAGACGTAGAGGATGTAGAATAAAGTCCATATAAAAATTTGATTGGGGAACGGAAGTTTCAGTTTGTGTTTCAAGCAGTTTGTAAGCCAGTGTTTCATTGACTTTCTGCTGTTCTTTCTTAAGCAACTTAAGTTTCTTAGAGTATAGGAGGTTATTTATAAGCGAAAGGCTCTGAAAGCAAGAATGACTTCCAGTGATAGAGCCTACTTGTGAGCAAGTAGTGAGGATTAGTGGACAAGGCTGGTAAATGAAGCCTCACTGGCATTTTAAACCAAATAGCAGTATTTATTATCCTTCTTCTCAGTACCTTGTTTGGAAGCTCTAGTTGTGCAAATATGAGAACTGGGGATTTACGTCTACTAAAAAAGAGATACTGAGTAAGTCCTTTCATATAAATAATGGCTTTTTCAAAAGAACAAAAAAAGAGACCTCTTTAAAATTTTTATTTCCATTCTAAGCTGACTAAAAGGGCAATACAGACATTCTAAAGACAAATGCTGGGATTAAAAAAATGCATGTTTTTAGAGCTGGTTTGAGGCAGGAAAAATGCTGATGCATTTCCAAATGAGGATGCAGTCTTTATAGGAACTTCTGACACACTGCAATAACGCCCTTCATGTTCACACAAGTAACTTTAGGAAATGGTAGTAAAAAATGAGTTAAAAAATGAGTAATGTGTGGTAATAGAGAAATACTTTTGACTGTACAGTCCAAATTACACCAATAACAATTGGTCTTTCAGTCTTGTTTTGTGTGATGAGAGTGCCTTTGTGACATGATGGTGGCTAAAGTTCTGACACATATCAGGCTTTGGGACAGTCAGTGGTGCTCTTTATCGAAATGCCACAGCACAGCTAAGCCACAGTAACTGCTGTACTGCCAGTCTTACTCTGCAACAGGTCCAATCCAACTTAATTTGGTAAATTACTTTAAACTTCTTTCTTTTCTACAGAATCAAGCACTGTCAAAGGGGTTATTCATTGTTCAAGGCCCCACTATGTGGAGGCCTGCAGAGGGAATCTGAAGAAAGTATATCTGGATGGGAGATTCAAATACCTATGTTTTGTAAGAATGGCAAATCTAAGTAAGACAGAAATGGGTATGCTTTGCAGGGTATTTTGCATGTTCAACAGCATAAAAAAAACCCTAATGACTTTGTAATTTAACTGTATATAGAGAAGTCCATTTGACATCTCAGTCATATTCAAAATACCTAAGTCTCAGTGTGCATATTTGAGATTTGGGTAGTTGCTATGGCAAGTAGAGAAATTATCAGTGAACTAAGGGTTAAATGAGCTCTGATTTATTGCAGTCCAAAGGTAGAGGGACACTAAAAAGGGTTACCACATTTGTTATGGGAGTTTTCAAATGAGACAGTAAAATGAAGTGCATTGATTTGTTGGCTTTATGGAAAAGACTATAAAAATATGAGCTTTTTATTTTGAGCTTTGGCAATTCAGTAATCACAGCAAGAGATATTCAACAGAAAAGCCAGTACTGACCTGAAATTTGCAACGTTATGGTAAAGATCGCTGTCTGTGGGACATTTCAAAGTCACATTTCTTCTAGGCTTCCCCAGAACACTGCTGATTTGAAAACTGAGTATTCCACTGTTCTTTCCTTTCTGCTTGCTTGTGCAGACTTCACTGACATTGGCACAGTGATGCCTGTTCTGGCACTCCCATCAAATCTGTGGTTTCCAGAATAGAGTGTGCTATGTGTTGGTGTCCCAGAGCATATTACTCCCCTGTCACCTCTCCTTCAAAGGAGCTTCATTTACTTTCAGCTCTTGCATTTGTTTATTTCAGCCTAAGGAAAAATTCTCTGTGGAGTTTAACTTCAGTCTTCTTTTGCCTTTCTTCCAGCAAAACACTATTTATTTTACATCCCTTTTTAATTCAGATATGTTTAAAATGTCCACTACAAGAGGGACACTGAAGGAACTGCTGCCTTGTATTTCTCTGTTCCATCTTTCATTTGAACTCACCTGACACCAATCTTGAGGAGGCACTGAAAAAGTACTGATTATCAGGAAACAACATCATATGCTAAGAGAAGAAAAGACAGACTTTTTGAGAAGTCTGTCTAGACATAATAATGTTGCAATAGAGTGGAGCTGACTACCAGAGTGGCTAGCACTTTGAACAGCTGTGTGAATGGGGGCTCCCTTAGGCAGTGTAAGTATGTTATTCAATATTTTTTTCCATTCAAGCCGCACAGTCTTGCAAAGGCATAGAAAGTCAGTAACACTTTGCCGTTTGGACATGGAATTTTCAGGACACAGAGAAAACATCTACAGGTCCTTATGCTTGCTATTCCCTGACCTTCTTGCCATTGATAGCTTGGAAGCAGAAGCACTTGGGAATTTAAAGATAAACTGGTTCTTGCAAGGATTCATTCAAGAAGAGGGAGATCTCTGCAATACTTTGCCTCTCTGTGCATTTCTGGCTATAAATGGATGAACTCCACATTCAAGACTATATTTTGAAATGCAAATATCACTTTTTCATTGTAAGTTGGTCAATTAATTTTATATGCATATAAACCGGAAGACTTAGTACAGTCTCAGACAGAAACCTTGGCTCTGACTCCTGCTTAAATGGTGATTACTGTTGTGACTGACTGTTGAGTGACTAAATGAGGAACATCCGTGACTAAAGGTGCGAATGGTTTAGGTTAATCTTGGATCTGTAGGCTCCCTGTCTGGGTTTATTGTCGGTTTACATGATGCAGACATAGAGGATAGGAAGGAGCCATCATTATTGGATCAGAGCTGATTCATTCTGTTCATCCCTTCAAAAAAAAGTTGTACTCTCTGTGGCTGGCTCAAGCAGGGATGCTGACAACAGAAAAAAGTTGCCATTGTTTTTCTGAGAGGCACAAGTCATTCAATTCCTGATGAGCTGTACTTAAAACACATTTATGCTGTAGAGAGTTTTTCAGCATCCTCATCTCCAGACAGTCAAATATGCTGTTGAGGCTGTGTCAGTAGCACTTATTAATATGTTCTCTCGTGCTAGGAGTTATAGCAACTGTGCTGAAATATTTTAAATTCATTTCTCAAGGACTCACATTGGTCTATTTTTAGGGTGTTGAGCAGCACATCAGCATTGTTAGGAAGATTTTAAAGATGGCACCTTTGATGCCTGCAATACCTGTGCCTGTATAAAATTTCTTTCCTGTGTCTTGCACTGTGAGCACCATTTTGCCTGTGCTTGGTGTTAAGTGAGGCGGCAGGAAGCAAGGGCTGATCACTGGGGAGCGGCACTGCGTTCCCTGACAGCTTAGTGACTTCAACATGGCATCAGTTCAGGCCCCCACTTAACAAATTTCAGTTACCATCAGTTACGAGCACTGAGGGAGAAGGGGGGCGCGGGAGACACACTTCACCCCGTGTCTGGCTGTTTCCAGTTGATTTAAGAGTATTACAGTGCTTATATAATGCAGCTATTGCAGTGTCCTGGGAAGCATGGGCAGCATATCGCGTGCAGGAGGTTGCCTGATCAGAGAAATTCTGGCTTATGAGCCATTGTTGGGCAGCCTTGTCCCCTACCCTCCTGAACTGATTTATTGTCAGCTCACAAAGCAGCACAAGCTACTTTTATTCTCTTGATTGTCTGATAGGATGTTAAGATTGTATTTAGTCACAGGGTATGATAAGCTGTATATGGCTTATCCGTAGGTTATGTAATGGCCCACAAACACAGGCTGGGGTCTCAGTTGGTCCTGGGCTGTCTGTGCAAGGCTTGTGCTGTAAAACTATAGTCATGGCCCATATTTATCCATTTATTTAGAAACAGCTCATCCATTTCATATGGTCTTTATAAAAGATGCTAATGCCAAATCTTTAGAAGCCAAGGCACCTGGAATAAGTAATTTTTCCATCTCTTTTAAGCTACAATACTGCATATGTAGAAAGTGAAAAGGTGATACAATGAAGTAGTTGTTATCAGTGTTTTGCCATTTCTAAACTTTCATTTACCTTGGTGACACCCATTTTTAAATATTTAAGAGCACCATTGTTACCAAAAGCTGATACAGTATTCAATAATAAAGTCTCTTGAATTCTGGAACAGTTGACTTAAAGATCATCATTTAACCTTGACAGGATTTTCAAGCTGTTCTCTTTGTGCTTTATGAGCACTGCCTTTTGACATTTAAAAGATCTGTTTAATAAAAGTGAACTCAATTCAGATATTGTTACAGCTATTTACAACCTTTTTATCCCTTCTGCAGTTCATATATCTTATTTTCTTTATAAAGCACTGTTTTTTAAGGCAACTTCGGTATTTCTACAAAGTATTCAAAGGCTGCATAGAAGAATTTTGGCCTTAATTAAAAGAAAGAACAGTAAGTATGGAAAGATTCTTACTGAATGATATTATACTGCTTGAATGCTGTTTAAAGACATTTTTCCTGCAAGAAGCTTGTATATGGAAATGTTTTTCAATACATATTTTTCTCCACCTTGGTATACACTGCCTTATGATTGTATACCTTCTGACAAATCACTGTTTCTGAAATACATTTCTTGCAAACACAGCATCTTATGACATGGTACTACTGTAATGACAGTGAGGAAGAGGTTGTGGGTGTTGTCTGCCTGGACTTCATCAAAGTCTTTCACACTCTCTCCCACAGCCCCGTTGTGGAAAGGGACTGGTGCAGCCTTTGTTGTGTTAAGGTGGCTGGGCTGGATGGCCGGGCCCAGAGAGCGGTGGTGGATGGTGCTGCATCCAGTCAGCATCCCGGCACTGGTGGCGTCACTCGGGGATCCATGGTGGGCCCAGTCCTGTTTAATATCATCACTTATGATCTGGATGAGGGGATTTGAGTGTGCCCTCAGTAAGTTCACAGCTGACACTAAGGTGGCAGAAGTGTTGATCTGCTGGAGGGCTGGAAGGCTCTGCAAGGGTATCTGTTTAGGCTGGAAACTAATGGCATGATAATCAACAAGGCCAAGTGCGGGGTCCTGCCCTTGGGTCACAACAACCCCGAGCAATGCCACAGGCTGGGGCAGAGGGGCTGGGAAGTGGCCCACCGGGAAAAGGACCGGGTGNAGTGGCTCACTGGAAAAGGATCTGGATGCTGGAGACAGGGGCTGAACATGAGCCAGGGTGTGCCCAGGTGGCCAAGAGGGCCAAGCATCCTGGCCTGTATCACCAATAGTGTGGCCAGCAGGACCAGGGCAGGGATTGTCCCCCTGTACTCAGCACTGGTGAGGCCACCTGTGTTCAAATACTGTGTTCAGTTCTGGGTCCCTCAGTTCAGGAAGGACACTGAGATGCAGGAGTGTATCCAGAGAAGGGAAATGAAGATGGTTTGGAGCCCAAGTCCTCTGAGGAGTGGCTGAGGCAGCTGGGGTTGTTTAGCCCGGAGAAAAGGAGACTCAGGGGTGACCTTATCTCTCTAACTACTACCTGGGTGGGGGTCAGCCTCTTCTTCCAGGCAGTTAGTGACAGGATGAGAGAACATTGTCCTAAGGTACACCAGGGGAAGTTTATGCAGGGCATCAGGAAGACATCAGGGTGATTAGACATTGGAATAGGCTGCCCGGGGAGGTGGTGGAGTCACTGTCCCTGGGGGTGTTTAAGGAAAGACTGGATGTGGCACTCAGTGCCATGGTCTAGTTGACAAAGTGGTGCTCAATCACAGGTTGAACTCAATGATCTCTGAGGTTTTTTCCAGCCTAATTGATTCTGCGACAATATGAGTATCAACCTTGAGAATGTCCTTTTAAATCTGTTGGCTCTTGCCATTTGCTTAAGCCAGTTCTCCTGGTTCCTAATCTACTAGAAAATTATGCTTCAGCCACAGATCAAAATACCAGTGTGACTACTGTGAAAGATCAAAAAATTTGAGAATCTGCTGCTGTAACACAACCAGTTAACCAACAGTCAGCAAGTTACCAGTGTACAGCAAACATTTCTTTCTCCCAGGATTATTTCCATTGCAGCCATTAGCAATGATAGAGCAATGGCCCTTCCTGCAGCTACTTACAGATGGTGAATAATGTTTCAAAAGCTTTCAGATCTTGTAGAAATTATTTTCATGGGGTTTTGACAGATGAACTTTTGATAGCTGTAATGCTAGTGTGCATTGGCAAAGTACAATATTTAAATGGAAGTGAATTGCTTACCTTTGAAGGCTTACCTGTGAGCTTTCTGTGGTGTGATTTTAAGTGCTTATTTATGTCATGAATATACTACTTTCTGTCTGAAAGAGAACATTCCTGTGCTGAAAAGCTTCTGTTATGCAGAGGCTGTTAAAATCGTTGTTTCCAGGGAAATGCCACTAGAACTTAAACGTGAAAAATAAGAATTTATGATAAAAAATTACTATTATACTGTAATTAAAATTATTCTTAGATTCAGACCCAGAAACAAATTAATACAGGAAAGATTATTTGTTTCCACTTCTGAATATATGGAAACTTGGAAGCCACAATTGAACTAAAGTGACATTATAACTTGTGATGGACACAGCACTCTGATTCTTAAGGTACTGGCTTATTAATTGATGCTTTGAATGCAAATTATTAGTGTGCAAGCATGGAGATATAAGATTTACAAATAAGATATTCCAAAAGTAACTATCATGATTTCATGAAAAAGTAAAAGATGAATGAAGTAGTGAAGATGTGAAAAGTTAAAGAAGAAGCTCAAGATGTCACAAAGAAGTTCTGTCCATAAAAGAAAAAGTGTCATCACTTAGGCTTTGAGCAAGTTACAGGAGCCACATTTTTGTGAGGAACTGTTGCTCTAGCCGTGGAATAGTTTTATTCAGTCACTCCAACATTTGTAGGTATCTTCCAGAAATGAATCAAGCTGCATTAAAGCAGTTGGATAGTCTTGCAACAGTATTGGTACTTTTCCTTTCTCAGCCCTGTCAAAATATTCTGAGGAGTTACCTGTGATAGGATGAAGCCTACACACTAAAGTGGATTCTGAATAAATTAAAATGTCTAGTGAAGTTAGATATGTGGGGAATATTTGGAGCCAATTACGAGTAATCAATGAACACATTTGACTGTAAGCTGTCTGTAACTATTTCAGCAGAATCTGGTATCTTGCTTACTGTATTAAGATGGTGGGAAAAAAAATCTTGCTAAAATCAGAAATCAGAAGATTATTGTAAAAAGTAGATGGAATCATATCAAGCTCTAAGACTTGTACTTTGAATAAAGATTTTGTCAAATATTCCACCCTAAATACGACAGTGAATCTTTTAGTGCTTTTGTGCAAGTCAATGCAAGCAACCACTTGAGATTTCTGACAGGAAAGGACTAGATAGACACTGAAATTGAGAGAGCTGGAAAATGAAACTACATAGATTTCAATGCTATACCCACCCTCTAATAAACCTTCTATTTCCTACCAGACTGCATTTTTGGGCTATAAAAGAACAAAAATTATACCATTGTCTGTAATAATAGTTCCTTCACAAAGTGTATCCCCCATGTACAAAAATTTTAGATGGAAAATGGCAAGTCAGTTACAGAGCAAAATATAGACAATGTATGCTCTACAAAAAGCTGAAAATGCCAAATTTCTGGGCTTTTAATCTCCTTAATTTATAATAATCTAGGGCCTTAAGAATAGTAATTATTTTTGATAAAGAATTGTCATTGTTTAGGAAACTAGTGTCTTCCTCTCACCCCCACCCCCACTGGAAAAGAGTAGCCCTTAGAAGTATTTCCTTAATGTTCTAAGTAGAAAAGAAGCTGGACATAGCAACGGGGTTCAGTAATGGCAGCAGTTCTGGCTTTCACCAGCCTAACAGTGGTTATCTTTTTGAGTCTATGAGTAATCTGCAACCTAAATTGAACCCAGCTGTCTTAGCTTGTTATTTAAGTGCTGCAGCTTCTGGAATAAGCATGTGTTCGGCAGAAGCTTCCTGGAGATTATCCATGTCAGTGAAAAGGAAATTGAAAAACTCTGATATGTGTCTCACAGTACTGGAAAAATTCATTTTCAGTTTAATGATCTGGGCCAAATAGGTAAAGTTGATTCAACTGCTGCTCTAATTTTGGTGTGTTATGATTATGCCACTCATCTTGAGAGCTTTTCTTTACAAGTCATCTGCACAGGTCTTTCATATTTTATTGATTTTTTTTTTTTAAGAAAATAACCTTTAAAAAATTGTGCTTATTAAAAAAAATATATAAAGAAGAAGAAAAAAAGAAAGGATAAACTTTGAAATTTCTGCAACTAGCCAAAGCAAGATCCTTGGAAAACTGACATCCTAAAGATGCCATTCACTCTCTGGTTCTCTGTGTCAACTGGTATCAAAATGTAACATCGTCTTCAAATAATTTCTATGATTCTTTTTTAAATTAGAGTATAGGTTATGGGGAAGTCCACATTTTGGAATAATTTTGCATGCTTTCTAGACTTAAAAATGTATAAACTTTTTCTATTTTTATTTTTGAGTCTGTGAAAGCTACTGTATGTATAATTAAAACATTTCTCCAATCATCTCATATCTCACCTATAAGAGATACACAGTTTAAAGCAACATTCCTTTAAAATTGCTTTTTTAGTATTCCTAAGCTCCTGTCTGTTAATTTCTTGAAAGGATTTTTCCCATAGTTGGTCTTCATTTTAGATTTCTCAATGCAGCTTCAAAAGTCTGTTTTATAGCAGGGACTTTGTGGATTGTGTGTCAATCCCTTATCAGATAGCGATGACTTCTAGTTATTGGTAAAATCTTACTCTTCCAGTTATTAAATTTTCAACATGCATATAAATCAGGGCCACAAGAGGATGTTTCCCCTTCTTATTTTCTAGGATTCTGATTTGTGTTTCATCTTAATTAAAGCCACAGCCAGAGGAGAAGATGATGACCCGTACACATTTTCCACTTTGCAATTGTACAGTTTGTGTTCTTTACTTGATAACAATACGTGATGATTATAGAGCTTGGGATGTGTCTGTTTTACAGACAAAAACCAACAGTCTTCAAGCAGTATTGGTTGTTTTCAGGTTTTTTCCCCCTCAGCATTTGAATAGAGGTTGTATTTTGGATTTTTGGGGGTGGGGTGGGGGGAGTCTGGTTTTTTTTTCACTTAGTGCAGGGTCAGTAATCTTCTCTGGAAATTAATTTACAGACCATCTTCAGTCGACCTGGTAGATGGTATTAAACAAGCAGAGTTGACATGCTTGCAGTAAAATTCCATTTCTGTTTATGTTTTTTTATTTTTCCTAAAACTATTAGGTAAACTTCACTTTCACAAGAACTGTCAGCCTCTTAAGTAAAATTTTAATTTCTTTTATTAAATATAAAAAAGTATGACCAGAAAATTTTGGGGAATTTTATTCTGGGAGATGTATTTCAGATGTGTTTTTCCTTCTGTGAGCTAAACTTTCATGTTGGACTACGGTTGTGTGAAAATGGGTATGGTCTGGTATGCTCTGAACTAACTTTGCTTAAAGAGCCTTCCAGAGAAGGAGGGACTGGATGATGCTCCTAGATCTTACTTCTTAAGGACACCATAATACCTTTTCTGAGTTTTCTGCCTAGAAAAGGGTGAACCACGGGTAAAATAATGTATTTTGACTATATATGGTTTGATGCTAATAAGAACATTTTAAGGTTATTATCAGACAATAAAACTAGCTTCGTTCCTCAAGTCCTATTCTATGGAATCCAAGACAGACGAAGATGAAGATGATACTTTGAAAATTATATGAATGTTACTTCTTAATGAAGTCCTTTGAATTAAAATACTAGTAAAACATTTGTTTTTCTCTTCATAAAGTTGATGTCTTTTTTCAGTCTTTATACAGGAAACAGATCAATTTGCTTCAGTAAAACCTTGCCTGGCTAGTAACGGAGAAAAACTGTGGAAAACAGCTAAGAACCAGCAGCTCTGAGTTTAAATCATCTGGTGAAGTGGTGGAAACACCACTTTTGTGACAGTATTTTACTGTATTTTCTTTTCCTTGCTGCTGATTTGTTTCTCAATATATACAGACAAGTAATGACTGTGTCATCTCTGCTTTCCTGAAACATAATAGCTGCTGAAATAGTGTGTCATTTAGATGTCTTTCAGTGTCTGCCATCCTGTAATTTCTGCATTTATCTTCTGCACATGTACAGAAACAGGGACATAAAAAGAGACTAGCCCATTTTTTTTTCACACAGTGGTTTTGGGTTTAAGTCACAAAGTCAAGTGTGTATTTGTCATCTTTGCAATCCCATACTTAGGTCAAGTGTATTCCAGTACTTGGAAATGTGTTTGATTGTTGGAACCTCTGTATTTCAAACAGATGTAGTGTTATTTTGAGTGTAGAATTATTTAAATTGCCCAAACGGAGTAATCTGAAATCGGCCATGAGCTGTTTCGGCCTGTATCTGTTTGAGACATAGGTAATGAAGAACCTCAGCTGATGGGAAAAACTTCTTTTCAGCACTTAATATCAGAATCTGTTAGTGGCATGCTCCTGACTTTATGTCCAAGAGCAAACCAAATCATTCATCTTTTCCCTCACTTTCCCACTTGGAAAATAAGTGGGATGTCAATCACTAACCTTGAAATACTATTCATACTGATACTTGGGTGTCATCCAATGTACCTCCAAAATGAGTCTTTTACCACTTTCTGCAGAGAAAAACATAGGCAGAAGAAATACTAATGAAATTCCTCATTATGTAACTTAATGTGGTGATACTGTGAAAACACCAGTGAGCACAACAAGGTATATCTGCTAGGTAAGTAATTTTAATTGCTTATGCAGCTAAGTGTACCCATCTTGAGCTTCCTTGTCACTCCTGAGAACTACAGAAGAACCTTTTAGGCTTTTTATCCAGAATTTTTAGATTTTGGAGGGTTGGTTGGGTTTTTGGTTTGGTTTGGTGTTTGTTGTTGTTTGTTTGTTTTTTGTTTTTTTTTTTGGTTTTTTTTGTTTTGCTTCGGTTTTTGGTTTTTTGGTTGGTTGGTTTGTTTTGTTTTTGTTTTTAAGAGGCAATGAAGACATGGTCTTTTCCTTGGGCTTTTTGTTCAGACATGAATCGTAATTGAAAATCAAGGAAGAAATAGACATTTTTAATGCAGTGGTGTGAAGTTTAAAAATGCAAAACATCCTAGTATCATCTGATACAGTCTTTTGTAGGCTCCTTTGAGGTCCAGAGTTTCTACCATTTAGAGACTTTGGTAAATGTTTATTTTGAATTAAGAAAAAGGAGGAAAAAGTTTGAAACATTATGGATACTGCAGACCAAATCTCTGTGCTCTACAATAAGAAACTTTCTGCCATAGCTACTCTGTTAAGAGGGAAGATGGCTTACCATACTTGTAAGTTATATCAGAGGATCCATCACTTGTTATGAAATAATTAATTTTTTTGGACTAAAATAAAGTGTGTTTTTGAGACTTCTAGAATTTTATCAAGCAAAATAAAAATGTGTTACGGAGAAAGTGATAGTGATATGGAGTTTATTGCTTGGCTGATTGCAGTATTTCAACAAATACAAAATAAATTGAATAAAAATGTTGGAACCCACAGTAAATCATTGTCTCAGTACAAACTAGGAAGTTTTGTCTCGCTAAAAGCTATCAAGTTTTTTTCTTAGTTGCTAAGTTAAACAGACAAGAGGTGCTAGCTGGGATGCATATAGGTCTGTACTTACATTAGTAATGAGTCATTCTGATGATGCTTACCTTTGGGTTACTTAAAATAAGTTATCTCACCTGGTCATTCCTGTATCTGACACTCATCTGTGTATTACATGATTTCTTTAGTCTCTAGAATTTCTCTCTAGAAGATACATTATGGCCTCATAGCAGCGAATCTTCTTAAATTTTTTATATTTTTCATTTCAAGGGTTAAATGCTTGTAATTCTTTCTCAGATGGTAAAAATTCTGCTTTCGAACTGCTTATAAGAGAAAACTGTCCACTTAAGCATAAGGTTTGACTAAAAATTTAGGATTTCATAGAAATTTGATAATAAACAATGCTTTATAATATAAATCCAGTGGGACCTGAAGTAATAGATACTCTGGATGTTTCGGTATTGAGGAATAAGAACAGAAAAAGTCCTGTCTCAATCACTAGGCTGGTTTCCTGGTCTGCTTGGATGTGATTTGCACTGGTTTTGGACAACAGGTGATCACTGCTTTTGGGTGAAATCATGTCACTTCTGCTTCCTCCAGTCGGAAGACAAGTCAGCCACGGTTGCCTGACTGTTGATGTTTGGGTACATCTTAGAGTAAGGTCAGTGTTATTTTCTTTGACTTAAGAGCTTTGTGCCCAGTCATGGATGTCATGAAAGAGCCATCTGTTATTTTTCATTTGGGGCACATCAGAGATAACAGATCAATAATTTATACGCCATTTTTACTCCTCTGCAGGTTTATCATTCTCTGAGAGTATGGAGGGATCTTGAAATTCTGTATGTAATACACTTCTTGAGTAACTAAGTTTTGTGAAGGTGCTGCATGTCTGTGTTAGGAGATGTTTACAGTGCAGTTGTAGTTTTACTTTGTAAGGTAGCTAAAATTGTCTTTTATAGTTTGGATTTTTTTGGCATCCTAAATGCAGTGATTTTTTTACTTAGGAATGTCAGGCTTATTTTGATAAATTCAGGCAGATTCTTTTTTCCAGTACGTATGGACATGCAGTAATGTTACATGTTTTAAAGGCCATTTGCCCTCACCGCTGGATCTGAAAGCAGATCTAGCTGAAATCTGTCCCTCAAATTCCGAACTTTAAATACTGAAAAATCCTATTTTGCTTACTCCTGGGCCAGAATGCCTACAAAATTTTGCTGGCTTTTAAAACTTTGTCTCACCTAGTCTTTAGTTTTGTGACTACAGTCTGTTAATGACTTTGGTTACAGGCAACCAGCTGAATTCTGGGCTTTAGACAATTTAGTCGCTGAGCATCTTGCTTATAATTCAGAAGAACAGGGGTTAAAAAACTTGACACTCACCTGTCTGAATTAGTCAACGCTTCATGCCTTCTATGCGGTAAAAAGATTTGATCTCATATTCACCTTGGGACTGTCATCTCTCTTTTTTGTGGTGGATTTATTGTACCACTACTCTTAACAGGACCTACAACACTCATTCAGAAAATGGGAGAATTCTTCTTAAGGCTAGCAATATTCATCGTCCATGCCTCCTGTTTTTCTTAGCAGTCTTTCAGTCACCAAAATGGAAATATTATACCTAATTTCTGAATCAGATCTTAAAAATGAACAAGTGATCTTTTGAGTGACTGGGAGCATGGCTGTGAGATGTGATGTTCCCTGGTTTCTCCAGATTGGATTTGGAAGATTTGTGTAGGGACTGAGGGGAGGGCAGTGAAGTCAACATTTGTAACATCTCTTGCTTAAGTTATTTTACTGCCATGTAATTTTTATTATACAAAATTTTAATTTAAAGCTAACCAAGACTCTCCAAAGGTTCTTAAGGGTTAGTGTTGTGATTAAAAACCTAACATAAACCATGGATGTGCACAGTTACTGAAAATGTTTTTCTGTACTCCCTTCCTTTCCCTTAAGCATTCTCTGAGGGTTTGGAAAGCTGAAATGGAACAGAACCCTGGCTGCAGGTGGAGGGTGAAACACGGGAAGAAGAACAAACAAGACTGAAAACTGAGCTCACTCCAGTGCATGTGGGTGTTAGTGGAGCTTCAAGTGGTCTCCAGATGAGTGAATCAGTACATTTTCCTTTTCAGCAAAACATCATAAACAATTCATTTCACAGGACACTAAGGCCTGCTGGCATCTGTAAGGGTAAAGCAAGCAGGTTTTAGTATTAAGTGCTGTAAGAAAAGGAGGATTGGGGGTGGGGGGAAGGAAGTGTAACGCTTTGGCTTCCTCACAATAATATTTAAATGCCAACTATGCCCTAAGCCATCTGGTTGCAGTTAACTCTGTGCATTTAGAGCAATAGGGTCAAACGTTCTGGAGACATCTGCTGCAGTATAGGAGCAGGACAGTGGGACAAGGAGGGAAGTCACTTTACAGAATATGTATCAGTGTGTCCGGATCCTGTGACATAAAAGGTACCCTAAACAGTCAAGCAAGGAGTTTATGTGTCTTTCCTATGCTCTTTATTATGCTGGTGTAGCAAGGCCTCAAAAGTAGAACTCAATAACTGTTCCTCTTTTTCTGAGAGGAAAGTGTGTAGCATAGGGTCTGCTGAGTCTTAACTTCACTCATGTTTTGCTTTACATGAAGGAGCTCCCTGCATTTTCCACTGCTTCTGTGAATATTTGTGGATGCAAAGTTCTAGAAATCATTTGCAATCATTTTTGTAAAAGCTGTTTTTAAAAAATGAGAAATGTAGAGAAAATAGCATTAAAGGAGACTGGGAGATTTAATGGAACAAATACTCTTTCATAGAGCAACAGCACTTTTCTCTTACAGTGCCTTCTGTTGACAGTGTTTAAAAGATTTTTATCTCTTTTCACAGATGACGAAACTGAGGCAATGGTATAGGCAATTTGCCTGGCTGTCCAGTGCAAGTATTACTTGTATGGGCTGTAAATTTTAAATTAATAAAATCAAAAGCTGTTTTTTTAATGCTTTTAGTGGGAAAATGGGTCATGCAGAGCTCTGTCACGATTTTGGACACAGCATTACTCAGATCCCTTTCTGTGTTTGTAGAAAACCGGATTAAACATGGTTTGCTTAGCAAAGGTATATCATGGCTACTGATGTGCAGGCAGAGAAAATGCTTCTTATGTAGTTATTGCTTATGTAGTTATTGTTTCATCTGTAGAGTTAAAAAAGCAGAATAGGTCAATGACATAAAGATTACTAGCATGTTAGTTTTACCCTCTTGGACTTCTGAAGACCTTAACAGTGAATTGATGTTGCTAATAATATTTCAACCTTCAGTTTAAAGAGATTGTATGTGGAGAAAGAGAGGGAAGGGAAGTACTGTTACTAATTCTTGGTTTTGCTAAAAAATTGAGGTTTTCTGTTCTGATACTGATGTAATGATCTCATAGACCTGCACATCTATCACTTTCAGTTGAGCTGTATAAAATTAGCACCAGATAGGATCACTGTAACAGAAGTTGTATTTAAAGACCGCTGTGGGCCTGATAAAATCTGTTTTCAGAAGAATGGGACAGACATAAGAATACAAGTGAAGGTGTGATTATCTCACAGCTACTTACATCTGTATTAGTCAAAATCCCTGGTAAAATGTCCAAACACACTTGTTCCCTTACAAATGAACAGACATTGCATGTAAGTGAACAGCTTGTGTTAAGAACATCAAGCTGGTAATTAAATTCTGCAATAGTGTCCGCATTTATTTCATTTAATCACTCAGTGAATATGATCCTGAGAAGTATCTTGCAAGAAGGAAATGTACCTTGTGAAACTTCATATCCCTGGCAGAACCAGAGCAATGAATGGTTCTTGACATCCAGTTATCTCCCTACCTGCTTTAAAAAAATAAAGCCTGCAAGTACCTGGCCTTACATTTGATTATTCATGTATCATCCATAACAAACAGAAACAATAAAATGTCTCCAACTTGGATGATTTGTTGTAATACTTGCAACTTAAGAAGCTGGTTCCTACCTTAAAACTTTCTAAAAATAACCATTCAACAAGTAACAGAAGGACCACTCTCCTTTCTCTGGTTTTTCCTTTATGATCATGAACTGGATCAGGGAGTTTGAAATTAACTAATAGGTGGCACTGAGAACTCATTAAGAAATCAGTCTCTTTGAAATTGAACATGAGTGATGTCCACCACTCTTACAGATTGTTTTGTGCCACTTGAGGATAGCCATGACAGACTATGATTATAGGAGTTGCCTTATGATGAAGACATAATGCTGTGTAATTAAGGACTTTGTCTAGGTTTCTTCAGACCACTGGACAGTATCAACACCTGTTACCAGAAACTAGATTTTTACTTTTTAAAGAGACTAAATATTCCGAAACAAGTCAGTTGAGTAATTTTGTCACACGGAATATCACAGGAGAGCATGATATATAGCTAATGTTAGGCAGACAGGGAATCTTGGTAAGTATTCTGTTTCTTTTGTATCTGTCTTTAGAAGAAAAATTTCATCTGTTTCTTTTCAAGGAAAAATTAAAATACCTGTCTTCTGAAGAACACTGAGGACTAGTAAGTGGTGCTTTTTCGCATCTTGCCATTATACCTTGTGTCCTTAGAGTGTTTATTTTTCCTCTATTGCACTGTATTTTGAGTGTGTTACTCAGAATAAATGGAAATTTATGGGAAGTTGGAGAATGTGTTATAGCTCATTTTTTTAAATGCAAGTGAGCAGATATGGAAAGAATATCTGCTATGGTGGCGTTGTATTATATTTTTTAAATGAATTACATTTGTACTTCAAGCACTGCCTTCCATTATGACTGGCTACTATTATGAATGGCATATTTCTTTATGGAGCCATTAAGAAAGAGTAACTATGGAATAAGTGTGTTGATATTTGGTCACTCATCCTTCAGAGAGGAGTTGAGGACATCAGATCTCCTTTGAGCAAGACATCCTTGGGAGCGGTATCACACCAGTGTAAGTACGAGGTCCCTCTGCAGCTGCAAAGCACAATGCCCTTCACCTGCAGGCTGCAGATGGCTTACCTGGATGGCCAGGACACATTTTAATATGTGTTTCAGATGGCTGACTGTGTGAAAACTCAGCAGTCGGCATACTTGAAGCTGACTCTGGATTTAAATGAGGAGGACAGCAGTTTGCCTAGGCCGCAGGTTGCTAACTTCTGCTCCTGGCTGTGAGTTCCAGCTGCACCACTTCACTTTGTGGTGGGAGTTTTCCTTTAATGAGGAAGGTAACCATGGCCAAAATTGTCTCTTTCTGAGACAGTTTGCCTAAGTTGAATTGTTGGTATTTTTAATAGAAAATAATGCAGTTGTGTATATAGCAAGAAAATGCACATTTCATGGAGTAAGTGCAGACCTGCCCACGGCTTTGCTACCAACAGTGGCCAGTATGAACTGGCACATTTTTGTCCAGATTAGTTACATGTGGAAAGAAAAACTATTTTGTTGATGGTGCCTCCTCTTCAGGACATTCACAGCTAATTAAGGTACAAACTCCTCTTATCTGTTACACAGTGGGTGTCTGGTTTAGCTTTTGTGTCCCAAGGATTAGGGTTTGGTTTTGAGTGCCTTGTTCGTGTTTGTTTCTGGTAGTATCCTGAGGCTGACCATTTCTCTATGTTGATATATTCTTAGCAGATTTAAAAAGCAGCTAAGATTTTAATGTTGCAGTAGGACATTTGGGACCAGGTAACTCATATTGCAGTTTACAGTAGCACCCAAGCCAGACCATCTAATGGGACATGGCAATGCAGTTACGCTCACTAGGACCAGATGGAGCCGCACAGTCACACTGCCGTTGCCAAGGGTAACTGCGGTAAATGCAAATTCAGTATCTGTAGGCCTGAGTTCCCATCTCAGTATTCCCATGGGGTGTCTTTTACCACTTTCTGCAATCTTCTTCCTCCTCTGATCTATCACTGGCTTCCTGTGCTCTTCATTCTTACAAAGTAATGCTTAAACTCACTGTTATGGACTTTCAATAGTATCTAAAGGTATTTTGCTCTGATATGAGTAGCAAATACCAAATTCAAGATAATGAATGAACCTGGCACAGTGCTGTTGAAGTTATGAAGAGCATTAGAGGTCAAAATCAGCTTTGCTTTGTACCCTTTGCCTTCATCCAAAGTCAGGAGTGGCAGTTGAAGTTAGCTCTTAGGATTTTCATTTGCTGTTTGTATCAGGAGCTTTTATAAAGTTAGCTTTTATTAAAGCTAATCAATCGGAAGCTAGATGTATGCTGAACACACTGCCCTTTTGATATAGTCAGTAACTGCAACATCCCGATCAGAAATCAGAATGTGTTCAGTATTAAAATTTATTGAGATATAAGATGCTAAGAGTCTTAAACCAATGAAGAAATAGACCTTTGCTGCACCTTTATTTAACATGTCTCTTTCTCTGTGCTTTGAGGCATTGTTCCTTAACCCAGAAAAAAACAGTACAAGAAAGGAAACATAGCTTCTGCATGGAGTAGTGTCAAGCCTCTCCAGCTTAAAAAAGCAACTAGTACAAACATTTTTTAAATAGCATACTGCATTATCAGATTAATCATTCCATTAATCATAGCATTAATCATATTCAGAAGTGTAGCTTGCTTTTCAGCCCTTTAATGCTGAAGTTAGATGATTATGGCAGACCTTCCTGCCAAAGTCCAACATGCATCTATGAAATTTGACAAAATCTTGACCCCAAGTGATATGTTTCCACCTCAAAATGTTGATCTTCTTTTTTGAGTAGAATCTCTCTGGCTTTCTGCATGTTGATGGTCAATATCTTTCCAACAAAGATAATGGTTTTTTTGGAGATGTCTAGTAGCCATAATATCCTAATGTATTTCAAGGATTGGTAGTTTTGTGCTCTACATCCATTAAGTAATAATTATTTTTATGAACTTGCTGCAAATTATGTATAATCACAGATCCACAGTGTTTTCTGGATCATACTCTCTTCTAAGAAAGGCTTGTTTTGATTTGGTTTAAATAACTGTAACTAAATTAGTTTAAAACCCCATTAAATGTTATAAATAATGCGGGCACGTGTGGTAGACAGACTCTTCTTACAGCTGGATATCCTTTTGAAGTTGGTTTGGAAAACTCACTGCAGGCAAGGAAGAAGAGAAGAAAGGTCTTCACCTTTCCTTTAATACTCAAAGATAGCCCCCCAAAACTCACAGAGATGCTTCTGCACAGCTCTTACTCATTGTTCTGCAGACCACATCTACAGCAGGTAAGGCAAGGGATAGTTTCAGCAAGGAACAAGAATAAAATGGCGTAAATAGTAACCAGCCTAACCAGAAAGGGGGTGTAGATTCTCTCCAGCTGAGACTCCATCAGAGTTTAACTGAGGCAGAAATAGTACAAATTAAATTGATTTCAAGGGAGATAAAGTCTCTCAGAACTTCAGTTGGTAATTGAACTCTTGGATTCTAAACCCTCTTTTTACTGACTGTGTATGCCATAATAATATCTTTAAGAGGAAGAAACGTGCATTGACAAGAGTTGAAGCTAAATTAGGGTCAAGACCTCGGATAGAGAGATGTACCTCAATGCTGTAGTGAGTAGCAAGCTTTTACATATTCCATTAAAAGGTAATGAAGGCTCCAAAATTGGCAGTTTCATTAGGGAGACATCCCCATGACTCATCTTGCGTAAGCAGAGCTGAGTCCTCATGCCAAAAATAGAATAAAATACTCCCATTCTATGAAGTGAAAGCAACATAGTTGTGGAAAAATAATCTTTTTCTTTTTCCTTTTTTTTTTCTTTTTTCTGGTTTTACTTTTTTTCCTTTAGCTTTATTTCAGTCGTGATTTTGTGGCTCTTAATTAAGTTTTTTACGAACCCATGAAGTCTCAGCATGGCATTAAAAACAAAATCAATCAGATGAGCTTGTATGTGTAACAAATTGTTACCACAACCAGATCGTTCAGTGACAGCTATTTTAATTGTGATAATTCTTCAATTTGGAGAGCATTTTATTAAAAATGGACATTAATTTCCCCATATTCCATCATGATTTTAGAAATGGTGTCTTTTTAAGGACATTAAGGAGTGCTTTTGTTAGATGTATGGAAAAACAATCAAAGTAAGTCTTTTATATCGTATGACTGTAAATGGT
>VZRQ01005511.1:47624-89174 GCA_013397975.1 Machaerirhynchus nigripectus | reverse complement strand
CATCCCGCCAGGGCCCATCCCTCCAGGGGTCATCCCTCCAGGGGTCATGGTGCCAGGGCTCATCCCTCCAGGGGTCATCCCTCCAGGGCCCATCCCTCCAGGGCTCATCCCGCCAGGGCCCATCCCTCCAGGGCCCATCCCGCCAGGGCCCATCCCGCCAGGGCCCATCCCTCCAGGGGCCATCCCTCCAGGGCCCATCCCTCCAGGTCCCATCCCTCCAGGACCCATCCCTCCAGGGGTCATCCCTCCAGGGGTCATGGTGCCAGGGCTCATCCCTCCAGGGCCCATCCCAGTGCCACACGCTGCCGCCGGGGCCACGCGGTCGCTGCGGTCTGGGCACGGCTCGCTGTAAACTTTGCCTGTTTTAGTGGCTTTTAGCCGGCCGTGCTGCGAGCAGAAAGGCAGAAACAGCAACAGCAGCTTCTCTTTCGGCGCCTCGCACGGCGCCGGCATGGACCACAGGGGACACGATGAACAACTCCCCGAGACGGAGCCCGGACAAAATCAGCTTTTCAGCCCCGCAAAACCTTGTAAGAACTCTCACGTTGATAGAAGTTGAGAACCAGCGAACCTACGGACGACAATTCTCTCCCTAATCAAAGAAAGGGAAAAGATAGAGACACATGAGGGAGCAGCACGGTGACACCAAGGGCAGGGAAGAGGGGCAGAGGGAGGAGGTGCCCCAGGCATTGGGGTCGAGATCTCTCTGCAAGCTGGGGTGACTCAGGTACCTGATGGGTTCCTCTTACTGTTCCCCTTTGGAGAAGGAACAGTGATCCATAATCATTTAATTGGTCTTTCCTTCATTTAATGACAACTTCCTGAAGAAGAATCAGGAGCAGGTAGGCAAATGAACCTCCTCAGTGTAGCTGTGCTTCCCTGGATAAATATCCCAGGCTCCAGGGCAGCTCTCTGAAATTCCCAATCTCTCTTTTGTGTTGCTCTTCAAGAAAAAGAAGAAGAAAGTGTGCAAAGCCTTTCTGGTGGTGCCTTGGCTTTGTCTTTGGTACTGGCTTGGTTTGTGTTGGAAAGGGGATGAAAATTCGGGCTGCTGGGAACCTGAACAAACCCCCACAAGTTGTTTTTTTTTCACTTCTGTTTATACCACCAGCTTTTTGCAAAGTGGAGCATCACTGGCAGCACCATTTCTGTTCCCATTGCAGCTCTTCCTTCCATAAATGCCCTAAATCCTTCATTTTCCCACTTCTATTTAAACCAGTACCTCCATTTATTGTGCAAATGGGCTCTTGTTGAGTAGAGCACAAACATGGAGGAGTGAAGGTTCCATCTTTTCCATCCCTGTCAGGAGGTTGGGATACTTGTGCAGGGAAAGCCACTCCTGGATTTATCTCATTTACTGCATTCACGTGTGCTAATTGGAATTACAGACATAATTACACACTGTGTCAAAAATAACTGCAGCTAAGCACAACTACCTCTGCTTCCCCTCATTTTTTTGCTGCCATTAAGGGTAGGCACAAAAATTTTGCAGGAATGCAAATGAAGAGGTAATTTATTCCAAATGATCAATTACAGTAATAGCTAATACAGAACCAAGTTAAATAATAATTAACTATTATTGCTGCTGGGAAAATAATATTTCAAGTATATCTGGGGGAAACCACTGAACATCAACATGTGATATTTGTCACAACCTGTTTAAACTGTGTTTGGGTCACAAACCAAACAGAAATTCCTTTCCAAGGAGTTCCCTGGTTCTGAGGCGTCATCCCAACAGCTGTGACTGCTTTAAGCAGCAAGAAAAGCAGGACAAAAATTCACCTTTGCACCACTTCCAGACCCTCAGGAAGTCCAGGCCTCCACGCATTTTCTCCCCTTGCGAAGGGGAAGAAAACAGTTCCTTGGCTTCCCCCTTGTAATTCCTGTAGGTACTTGGGTGTTTTAAGATATAAATTCTCTGGATGGATTGTGACTTAAATTAGTGGGCTGGCTGATTTTCTCTAATTAGAGCAGTTTGTCACTGGGCTGTTTTCTCTAATTGGTCGCCTCAAGTATATAAATTAAGTGGATTTACACGAGTGTGTTTATAAAACGTCTGAGGACTCCAGAGCTCTCCAAAGGCTCTTCAGCTCTTTGGCCACACATTTTCCATGGAAAAGCCTCTTCCCTCAGGCTGTGGGATCCAGACACAACAGCCCTGAGGACAGAGGAAGGCACAGAGGTGAAAAAGCTTGTGGTTTATTTTCAGCTCTGTCACCACCCTTGGGGGACTCATTTAGCCTTTTGGCATCTCACTTAACTCCAGGGCAACAGAATTAATTCAGATCTGTAATTACACGTTTGCTTTCAGGGGACTGCAGAAAGATTCCCAAATCATTATTACCAATAGTCCCAAACACTAGGGGTCACAGCAATCCTTTCAGTCTGCTCAAGGCCAGCATTTTAAAATATATTCACTATAAAGGGAATTTCAAACAAAAGGTGTATTGGCTCAGCTGCTAAAATGCACAGGATACCCCTATTTATTTTCATATCACACAGTATCACATAGTACTATTTTTAAAATAATAAACTTATTTATACTGAGATTTTCCACAGTCCTTTAGAGTGAAAATTGAAAACGGCTTTTTGTCAAAGCCAAGGCCAATCCTGCAACCTGCAGCATTAATAACCCTGCACTGGCTTTTCTGCTGCAAAAAACAAAGTGCGAAAGGAAAATGGAAAAGGATTTGCATGGGATTTCTTCCTTGAAGAAGGAGGCTGTTCTCAGTCCAGGGATGTAACTTTGGAGTGTTTCGCTTCAGTGGACTGAACTCAGAGTTATGTGGGCAAAAATGACACGAAGTGCAGGAGAAATGTGCATTTAAAGCCTCAACCTGTTCTGTTTCTGTCTTACCGACTGAACAGCTCTGACAACAGTAAAAGAAACGTTTAAATTATTTCATCGATGCCTTAAAACTGAAATACAACCCCATGAGTGGAGTCACCATGTAGCCTCCAAGAGCTGGATGCGATTTTGGGGTGTTCAGCACGGATCCAGTGCCCAGAGAGCCCCTCACTGCCCCTGAGAGGCCCCAGGGAGCCTGGCCCAGGGCACAGCAGGGTTTTGGATCAGGGGGATCAGGCAGCTCCTGCTGGCTCCCCATCAGCCCCATCTCCATAAGCAGAGCACGTTCCATTGAGGTTTTGGTGCATCCTTTTGTCTTGGGTATCAGAAACACTCAACCAGGCATTTTCGTTGCTCTTTGTTGGCTTTTCCAGCTCCCTGGGCAGCCCAGGGCCGTGTTCCCCCCGAGCTCCTGTTGGATCACATCCTCCCTGTGTGTTGCCTTTCCCTGTTCTGTCAGGACCAGCAGCAGGAGCTCTGGATTTCCTCCTCCCTGCTGCTCTCCCCCGAAACAGCCAAACAATATCGTAAAAGGCTCCTGTTGCCCAAACATCCCCATTTTTTGCTCTATTTAATTTAACACGATTTCTCCTGTTCCTACAAGTTCCGGCCACTTAACTCCTGTGCTGTTTGTGAGGGCTGGAACAGGAAGGGGCCAAGTGCCATGGCAGTAAAATCCTCAGCTTCCAGTTCAGTAAAACACAGCCAGGACTCCACCTGCTGCAGCAGCAGCTCCCTGTTCAGGAGCTTTTAGGTTCCTGAGAGAACAGAGAGATAAAACTTTAAAGAGTCAAGCGATGTAAGAAGCTGCTCATCCTGCTGCGACTGGTTTAGGAGCTTTATAAACTTCTTTGCACCTGAAAACAGTGAAATCTCATTTTCTTTTTTTTTTTTTTTACCCCCTTAATCTTTGGATCTGGGTCTCAGGTCAGGGAATTTCGCTTAATTTAGTGCCAACTAACATCAGCTATAGTGACGGGCTGTGGCACTGAGAAATAGAGTCAGAAGTGCCCTTGCAGAGCAGAGGTTTGCCCTCCCAGGGCTGTCTGGTTTGTCTCTGCTTAAGCACTGGATTTGGTCTGGCTAGGGAGGCTCAGGGGAGGATTTGTTGCCCTCTACAGCTCCCTGAAGGAGGTTGTAGGAGGGTGCAGGTCGGGCTCTGCTCTCAAGTAAAAAGTGGAAAACAAGAGGGAACAGCCTCAGGCTGTGCCAGAGGAGATTTAAGTTGGACATCAGCAGGAATTTCTCCATGGAAAGGGTGGTCAGGCCTTGGAAGGGGCTGCCCAGGGAGGTTTGGAGTCCCCAACCCTGGAGGTGTCCAAGGAAGGCCTGGAGGTGGCACTCAGGGCTCTCGGCGGGGACAAGGTGGGGATTTGGCACAGCTTGGACCTGATGATCCTGCAGCTCTTTTCCACCCTCAGCGATTCTGAGCTGAATATCCTCCACCCTAAGCAGAAATAATTCTACTTTTGGAGGTGGGAAGTGGCTCTGTGGATTTCCCCATGGCTCTGTCATTAGGATTTCAGAGCAGGAACCACCCGAGGTGCTCTGGGTGTCCCTCAGAGAGCACCATCCCCTCCCAAGTACCAAGGACACCTCAGAGACCTGACTGAGCTTCCTGACTCCAGTGCTTTCTGATTGCAGAGTGAAACTCAGCCAGGCTGTGTCTCTGCCAGGCTTTCAAGTTTTAAGGATATTGGAAGAGACGGGTGTGACTCCAGCCTGGCTCCGGCGCCGGTTTGAGCAGCAGTTCCCCGGCAGCTGCAGTGGCTCCATGTCACACAGAGAACCTGGCACAGAACCAGCCCGACCAAACACCTCAGTGAGCCCCCTGCTCCCCTCAGTGACTGCTCCACATGGGGTCACAGAGGCTCTGGAGGTGGCACCAGCTCCACACGGGGTCACAGAGGCTCTGGAGGTGGCACCAGCCAGGGGAAGAGTCCAGGGCAGCCAGCAGGGGGATTAAACCCCGTGAGAAAGCAGAGGCTGAGCACTACAGACAGCTGCAGGCTTGGAGCAGCGATAGAAGCTCTGATCCCCACCCTGGAAGAACTCCAGGATTCCCGCTCAGGGAATGCATTTTGATAAGGAAGCTCCTCAGGGCAGGGATCACCCCTGTCTGCACAGAGCAGGCAGCATGAAGAGAAAAGTGAGAGAGGGGATGAAACGCTGGTGAGAGGCACCAGCGGGCTGGCCTGGAGCCTGTTTCCAGCTGAGATAACTCGGACACTTCCACTCATGTATTTAGAATGAAAAGGGGAAATTCCTTCTCCTGCCCTCCATCAAATGGAGGTTCTGAAGTTGTTTGGGACAAGGGGGGTTCCACACTGCCTGCCTCAGCTCTGACTCCGATGAAAACACACCTCAGTGCAAGGTTAAAGATTTCCAGTGGAGACAGAGGATTCTGGAAGGCAGCTTAGGGAGAGAAGGGGCTGAAAATGGTTTTGCAAACCACAAGAAAGCCAATTTAGAGCCTAAAGCAGAGGAGGAGATGATAAAGGTAATATACTTGACAAAGTTTCCCAGAGATACACACTGGAGAAATCCATCCAGACCATTTATTCCTCTGTGAGCAACTGGGAAGACTCATTATGGATTCTGCCTTTGTTGCTCTATAGAAATGAAAATGCTAATTGGTTTACTTGAAGTTTAATTGAAAATTAATAGAATTTCACCAGAGATTTGTAGCATTAGGACTGGAGTTAAAATGACATTTGATTAAAGTCACACTGAAAACCTACTCAAGGACACTCTGAAGACAGAAGCAATGGCATTCCTCCTGGAATGGAAATAAATATTTATCATTAATAGAAACTGTTGAGAAAATCCACTGTTTTTAAGGACCACGGTAATACACAGTGATATTTTTGCCAGCATTTCTTTGTCCCTTCTTTGTGTCTTCAAGGACCCCTCAGCGTGGTCCTGCACTGTCTTTATCCTAAACAGAGGACATTTAAACCCAGATACACATTTTCCCAAAAAAATATGAATATGCAAGCTTACGAATAGAATCCTAGCAGGATTATACAGGGAATTTTCAGGGAAATTTTGAACAAATCAATTGGAATAAATAAAACCATTTATCTGCACGTGACGGGAGCATCAGGAAACAAGAGGCACTTGGCTGTTGCTTTCCTCCAAAGAAATGAGGTCAGGCTACAACTCTTCCTTGAGGACTTCTTTTCCCACTTGCTGGGGTTTCCATCTTCAAAAAGATTTGGAACATAAACAAACCCTGAACGCTGTCCTAAAGCCCCAGGGCAGTTGCCCAGTGCTCCACAATGGAATTTTCACTACAGAAGTTTTGAGGAGTGAGAAATCATTGGCCAACTGCAGAAAAATCCCTGCTTGGACACCGCAGCACCCAGGTTTGAAATGAGTGCACCTCTGTGCCAATTAACTGCATCAGCTGAATATTCATTTGATTGACTGCAATTGCATTTCCTTTATCATTACTATGGTAACTGTTTGGCTGGCGTTTGATATTTACTTGAAACGCGTTATAATTTCAATACTATCACCAAAAGTAGGTCGTTAAGCTGCCATCCCCATGAATACATCTGCAGACTTCCAAACGCTGCTCCACGCCTGACTTAATTGCTTTCCTTTCCAGTCAGAGCTAAATCAGCCCTGGAAGAAAATATCTATTGATCTGGAGCACAGGGCCATTGTCCCCAGGCCTGGCGGCAGGAAATAAAAGACATTTTCTTAAATTATCAGCTGCAGTTGTATCACTGCAGAGCCCTTTGATCAGGTCAAAAGAAAGAGACTAAAGATTTATTGGAGATTTAACAGCGTGTTTTAACTTTGCTGTTCCTGTTAATGACAAAACCAGATTTTGCTGGATGTTGGGTGGGTTTTCTATTGAAGGAGAAGACTGAGCACCCACATTTTCAAAAGAACTGGCACCGGAACAAACTGCCCGAGCTGTGCCAATTAAGCCACTAATGACAGTGTCACTCTGCAGGTCAATAATGGCCAGGGCATGTTCTAGAATGGAAACCACAGCAGGAAAATCTCTTTATGACCCACATTTTAATATTTGAGAATCATTAGCTTTTACTGCATACAAGTTACCAATACTTCAAATTATTTATAAGACTTATAACACTTAAAGGATTCATTTCAGCCCGTAAAAAGGCCCACACAGGGTTGTTGCAGCCCAAGTGTTTACGATGAGTAGTAAGATAATTGTGTTTAAAATCTCTGCTTCCAGTTTCCAACCCAATCACGGCTTGTGTATAATTTTTATTACTAATGAAAGGAACTGTACAGAATTTGTCCCTTCACGAGGCAGGCAGACACATCACCAAAGCTCTACCTTTCATTTCTGCTGAGGTTCTTCGCTCTGTTTCAGCATCACAAAAATTCTGAGATTGTCCATGAGAATAATGGCCTGGATGAAAACGGGCCTCAGGTCTGTGTGATCTCCTTTTGCCACAGCTGAATTAAACAAGGTTGGAGCCAGAGAGCTCCGTCACTCTGGGGTCAAACACAAGTAATTACGTTAGAGAAGTCCATTTCTTTCCTGAGTTCTCTCCCCACCAGGAGGAATTCGATCCATGACGGGGCCCTGCCTGTTTTCTGATTGCCAGCTGGGCTCCAAATGCAGGAGCTTTGGCACCTTCTCTCTCCAGCAAATCCTTTCCTGAACCTGCAGCCCAGAAAATAAATTTCAGCAATAAAATTCCTGTCTTGTGCCTAAACCACCAGCTAATCTTTTGGCACATGGGTGCATCTTCTCTGTCACGTTCTAATGTAGCACAGAGCAGGTGAGAGCCCTCATGGAAAACTGAAAACTCCCTTCTCTCAGGTCCTAGAAGAGGGAAAAACCCTTAAATCATACCCAACCAAGGTATCAGAGATTTGTTGTGTTTTACAGAAATGGAACCCCCATCCCTCCGTGGAATGAGGAGACACCAGAATTTGGAACTGGTCTATCAGCAAGAATTGCAGCTGGAACATTATCTGTGTCAGGAAATGTTCCCGTTCCTCCCCTCACAAACACCCCCCTCCTCCTGGTGTCCCTCTGCAATTTGGCCTCCCAGAAATTACTTTCCGGAGAAGAATGGATCAGAGAGGTGTGATAGTGCTAAAACAATTCTCCAGAGTTTCCTAATGAAAAATGCCCGAGCATAAATCACCAAGAAACTCTGCAGCCATTTCTCCTCACACAAGAAGGAAGTTCAGAATCCGAGTTCTGCTTCCACTGTGGCTCTGATGGATCAACAGGAACCATAACTGAGCCAAGGGACAGGATGGAGCTGGGATTTTAACCTGGATGAGTCCCTCACCAAGTCATAAGTGAGAGTGGTAACAGCCCCAGCATAATTAATAATTAATAATAATAGTAGTAGTAGTAGTAATAGATCTCTGCCATTTAGGAAGAAATTCCTCCTTGTGAGGGTGGGGAGGGGCTGGGATGGAATTCCCAGAGCAGCTGCGGCTGCCCCTGAATCCCTGGAAGTGCCCAAGGCCAGGTTGGATCACCCTGGGACAGTGGGAGGTGTCCCTGCCCATAGCAGGGGTGGCACCAGATGGGATTGAACATCCCCTTCCAACCCGAACCACTCCGAGATTCCCGAAGGAATGGGAACAGCCTCAGCAGAAGGACAAAGCTCAGAGGAAAACTCCTCCAACGCTGTCACTTCAGGAAGTAAAACATTTACACTTTGTCAGGATCTAAATCCTTGAGCTGCCATGGGAACCCTGAAATGCTCATCAATAAACAAGGGCAGCAAAAGAATTTCTGAAATGCTGTTCGTTAATTCCCCCTGATTTCCCTCATTAGTTTTGATTTTCACACTTGTCCTTTTTCATGCCTGTCTTTCACCCAGCACGTTCAGAAATGAAAGGCAATACAAGCAAACAGTACAGAATCAGTTCTCTCTCCCTCATTATTGTTCACAATATTTGAGATTTCACCGTGATTTTCACAGCCCTCACTGAACTTCAGAATCTCCCTTCTCCAAACAGCTTCAGGGGTTTTTTTTTTTCCCCATTCCCAAAATTATTTTGTTTTGTTCATGCTCCTTCTTTCCCTTAGCTTTTATTGCAAACCAACTAATCCTTTTCATTTCAAACTCATGTCATTATTAAAGCCTCTTACGTTGCTGTTGGGCTGCAGCTGTTCCAGAGCCAGATTCCAGCCTTCTCCTCAAGTTTTACACCTCACAGTTTAACCTGTTGGACAGATTTTGGATATAATAAAACTGATTGGTTTTTTTCTTTTACTCCCAGATGCTCACCCACACCCAGGTGTCCCGACTCAGGCAAGGAACTCCTGAGTAACCACATTTAATTTCAGAGGCTCAGGGTGAAGGTCAGGCTGCAGAGGATCAACTGCTCTGACCTCCACCAGAGTTCACAAATGAGGGGAATCGGTGCTAATTAAAGCTGTCACACGGCTCAAATCCCTCTTTTTGCTATCCAGGATACATCAGTGGAAGGAAAAGTCCAGCACAGCTCCTGGATGAGCAATAGGGAATGTTTAACTTAAGGAGGACTATAGCAGTGAGGGCTGGAGTCAAAAATCAACATCCCAAAATTAGATACAGAGACATTTAATTGAGATACAGAGACACTGAACCGAGATACAGAGACCTGGGGCAGGAAGGAGTTTACAAAAAACCTTTCACCAGCGCCATAATCACCCCAGTTCAGGACTTGGCAGCTCATTCCTGTCAGGGAATCCCTGAGTTAAACGTTCTCCCCTTTAAATATCTCATGAATCCCGTCACTGGGAAGTTTCCAGCACCACTTGTATGCTGGGTCTGAGCGGGGCTGCCCCGCAGGGCAGCTGCTGATCCCTGACTGCAGCAACCTGAGCTGAACAGGAATCTTTGATTAAACGTGAGGAGCCAGCGCTCAGCAGCTGGGAAGGAAGGAGAGGAAGAAGGAGATGACACTGCCTCAGCCCCTGCCGGCCGCACTGCTGGGCTTCGTTCTCATTTTCCTGGCGGAAAGAAAAGGTTATTTGCCAGTAGTTAAAATATTACTTACTAATAGAAATCAGTAGTCTCCCTTTCTTTATTTCTTTCTGTATAAAGAAATAAAGAATAAACCCCCACCTTTCCATCATTCCCTGACAAGCAGAGGAATCAAACACACGTTGGGTTCTTGGGCAGCCAAAGGTGCTGGTGGGCAGCGGGGTCACTGCCCACTTCGGGGTGCCCCAAGGTGTGCCACTGCAAGGGGCAGTGCCANACCAGTGTCATTGAGAGGTGGTAACCCCATCCTCCAATCCATGGTTGTCTCTAAAAAGATATATAACTGACTGGATAAAGAGGCCAGGCCCTCTTTTGCTCCCTCTTTGCCCTTTTTTGCTCCCTCTTTTCCCTCTTTTGCCCCTCTTTTGGCCCTGGCTCCTATCCTGACAGAACGGTGTCTGTGTGGTTCTTTTCGTGTCCGAGTACGACAACACATCTCCTGTCCATGAGCGGGGTGGGAGAGGATGTGAATGGAGAGCTCTGAAAAGGAGGCTCAGAAGCTTCAGGGTTCCGAAAGGCTTCATAGAAACATCACAGCTCTGGGCACTGCACAGGTGTGTGCATCTCACACGGGCTCCCCAGCCAGGTGAGGGATGGTTCAGGGGTAAAGACATTTCCCCATGGAAAGGGTGCTCAGGCCTTGGAAGTGCCCAGGGAGGTTTGGAGTCCCCATCCCTGGAGGTGTCCAAGGAAGGCCTGGAGGTGGCACTCAGGGCTCTGGGCTGGGGACAAGGTGGGGATCGGGCACAGGTTGGACTCGATGGGCTGGGAGGGCTTTTCCAACCTCAGTGACGCTGAGATTCTGTGACACTTTACTTCCTAAACCATGAACTGGCAGTCCCCAGCTGGGGAATCCCAGACACATCAGTGCTCACATTCACCCCTTCGACCTCCTGATTATTTCTCTGTTTAGGGAACCGGAGCCTCCCAGACCCCTCAGAGACACAAACCCAGAGCAGCACTGGGGCTTTTTGCATAACACAAATCATTAATGAGCAGTAAAATGGACAGGAGCAGTAATTACACGAGCTAATGGCTGCTCCAAGCTGGGTGCTGTGTGTGCATTATCACAGTGATTCACTCCAGAACATCCTAACAACATTTCCTCTGGAATATGCCCGTGCAAGGTCAAGCAAAAACAAAGAGCGTGGCGAGGAGGAAATCTTTGAGATGAGCGCTCAGGGAGCCATCAGCAATCCGAGCAATACCAAACACTCCGTGGAGAACGTGGGGTCCCCAGCTGAGTATTCGGGTAGAAATTGGTCAACCAGGAACGTTTGAAACCAATTACTCCTTTCCCGAGCCATTGTAATGGAATGATTATGCAAGAGGATGGAGAGGGGAGAATTAAATGCAGTGGAGGCAGCGTGGGAGGACAGCAGCTCACTCAGTGATAAGATGTACTCTGTGCTTTTAATAAATAGCAACAAATTGCACATAACCAGTTAAAGTCGAGCGCTGAGGCAAGTGCTTTGCTGAACTGGGTCCAAAAAACCTATTCTGATCCTTTCTGGCTTCAAAAAAAAAAAAAAAAAAAAAAAAAAAAAAAATTTATTTCAGTGAGCAGGAAGATGCCAGGTTATTTCTTGTTATCTGACATATCTCAGAAAGGGAGCTTGTCACCAGCTCCTCAGATTGAGTCATCAGGCCTGAAACGCCTGGCTTAAAATACTCCTTTTCCTGCTCAGTAGCATGTGCACGTATGTGGTTCTGATGTGGGGTTTAATGCCTGGTACAAAAGAATTTCCTTTCCTAACTGCAGCAGCGAAGCACAAAGTCCTCAGGAGAGGCACAGAGACCAAGGCTCCTCCTGGAGCTGAAGTCAGGCTTGTTTCAGGTCTTGTTTTTATTATTATCCATAACCTTTTCACACAATCCAGCATGAAACAATTCTGACAAGTTTATTAAAGCCTTTTGTTATTACACTTGACATTTATGAAGGGGAGATGATAAATAAACAGAGGAATGACATGTTTGCCAGAAATGCAGACTCTGGTGAGCGAGGCTTCTCCCCAGCCTCCCTTTTAAATGAAATCTATTCTCTGCAGTCATTCCTATCTCTCTAGGAAGGGAAAAAAATCCAGTTTTTCTGCACTGGAGCAGCCAGTTTGATCCTGCTTTTGAATTCCAAACATCACGATTTCAGTTTCCAAGCCACTGAGGTCTTATGCAAGCGAAGATTATAATTTTATTTAAGCAACAAGACAAAGGGCAGCGAGTTTTAGTGTGGTAAAATCATTGATGATGAAATAAAATCCGTTTTGACACCGACTGGGCTGGTGTGGGAGCTCTTCTCTGCTCACCACACTGCAGCCACTGCTGGGGATCCACAGAGGAGAACACGAGTCACTAGAAATCTGTATTGCTCCACACACAGATTAGAGAATTATATGGAAAAAAATCTACTTGTACTGCTCCCTGTTCCAAAATTTTTGAGGCAGAAATAGTGAAAGGTAATTAAAATCAGAGCAGACGTTTTTTGGGTGCCCAAGGAGGAGCCATGGAGGCTCGTGCTGGGGGTTGCTGAGTGATTGCCTTGTCATTATTGGGTTATTTGAAGGGTGGTACCACATCACAAATGGACGGGATCTGAGTCTGAAAATGGGCTCTGGGAAAAGGGAAACTTCCTGTGGCACTTTCTGCTGGGAAAAATTTAAAAAATCCCCTGTGTTTCACGGTCAGGCAGCAACAACAAACACAGTCCCCTCAGAATTCCCAGTGTAGGAGCTCTGGAATTCAGGAAAACTTGAATAAACTGAGGGTTCTGCTTCCAAGCACAGGGATTTTCTTTGGGGTAGAAGTTTTGATTTGGATTGTGTCGAACAGAGTGAACTGAGCCCAAAAGGAGCGACGTAAATAACAGAGGAGCGATCCAGCTGAGCAAGGGGCTGGGGTTTGTACCACCTTTACTGGCCTTGGATGGTGCTGAGCGTAGGAAGAAACTCAGATTAGGCTCTGCAAGATCAAAATTAGGCTGTTAAAAATACAGGAAACATTGAGGGTTTCTGTATTTAAAAGAATGTTGAAATTCTGGCACAAAGCAAAGACATTAAAACACGTTTCCTCTGCGACTTCTGAAAACTCACATGAATAGAAACGTAATTATTGCTGGGGATCTTTGGCCCTGTGCAGGAGAACAACACAAAACCACGGAGCAAGTCCCAAGTGTGACTTAGCACAAAATCCTCCCCAGACCTTGCACCCAGAGAGGACTCAAAGAGTGTCAGCCAGCAAGGTGATTTTCTTTCATATCATGCTTTAAAATGACAGTAATTAAGATGATTTCAGGTAAGGAGCATCAGGGTTTTTTAAATATAATTTAACTGTTTGGTTGTTAATCATTTTAAGAACTAAGTCTGCACTATCTGCATTCCATGAGGCTTTTTTTGTGCATAAAAATCTTGCCATATTCTCAGGTAAACCTGCGTGGAGGAGCCTTTGATCTCTGCAATATTAAAATACTAACTAGAAACACAATCAAAGTAAGATTAGAATTAATATTGCCTTGGCAGTGCTAGAAATCACTTCGCTTGTTACAAATTAAACAGAAAAAAACCCCGAACTTAGCGTGTCCCCTGTGGGACATCTGCCTTTCCCTCCCAGGAACGTTCCAGGAGTTCTAAATAACCCCGTGTACAACACGGCTGCTTTTAAATCAGCCTTACAGAATGCCATAAAAGTTTATTCAGAAGACAAATTTCCCATCATTTGCAATCACGCAGCACATCCTGAGGTCACATCAGCCCGTGCTGCAGAGAGATTCTGCATTTCCTATGCAGATGCCAGCGCCAGAGACTGGAATCACATTAAATACGGGAGGGAGTGTCGGAAAAGCACATCTATCAGAGGGATAAAACCCTTCACAGGCAGCCGAGGGGCCACATCTGGGCGAGGAAACAATCCCATTACTCCTGCACATCCCCAGGTGTTGGCAGGTACCTTCCCACGATGGCCCTGACTGCTTTTATTAAACAAACAAACAAACAAACAAGGAGCAGGGAATGAGAGCAATCAAAGCTGCGTGTACCTAATCTGTGCATCCCTCTGATGGTCACAGCCTTGCTCAGGGCTCACAGCGGTTCTGACCTGACAAGGCCACATTCTTTTCCTCCAGCTCCAATCTCACGGTGGAAACGGGGCACAAAATCATAAAATCCTGGAATGTTTTGGGTTGGAAGGGACCTTAACACTCATCTCCTTCCACCCAACGGAACTCCGAACAACAGAACACCAAAAAGCTTTTTTTTTGTAAAGTTTTCCTCCTTGCAAGTTTTAAGAATGGTGTTTAGTACTTGGCTGGAGGTTTTAGGACACTAAATTTAGGCAAAATCTCTCTGCTGCTCCCAAACTGGCAGGTCCCAGCTGGGAAGTGTTTGGCTCTGACCAGAAAGATTCGACCTCTGCCTGGCAATGCCAAGGCAGCTCCTGGGAGAGCCCAGACGATGGCCAGCACGGAATGAGGGGTTTTGCTTTCTTATTCCAGCCTTTCCTCCCTCTTCCCCCAGCCTGGGAGATGAGTCATTAATCCAATATTCAGAGCGACGTTCTGAGTAGCCTTGCTGAATTCCTCCCGTGTTTTTTTGGGCTGTCAGGACGTGCACAAAGCCATTGAGAATGCTCTGAGGACTCTGCTAATCATCTCGGAGCAAACAACGCTCCTCAGCCGGAGCAGCTCAATGGAAAGCCTTTGGTATTTTTAGTACAAAGTCTCTGCTGCTTTTCAGAGTGTTTTAAAATATTGCTTTGCTTTGAATATTGAATTGTTGGAGCCTGGAATAAAGTGCTCTCAGCGGGGGTTAGGGCCACCTTTCCTGGTTCTGCTGTCCCCCCGTGGTGTCTCACAGCCAGCTCTGAGCCTGGGCACAAATAAATCCACTCCCAAGCTGCCTTTTCTGAGACGAGAGTCCTAAAGGTAGAGGAGGAGGTGGGGATGCTCTTAAAGTCAATTAAAACCAATCGCTGAAGAACAGCTACAGCTGCTGGTGCTCTAAACTTGGGAGCTTTCAAAACTCAAATACCTGAGAAATCCATCCTGCTGCTCCTCCTAAGGATGTCATCACGGCACGGGGCTGGGGAAGATGACAAATGAAATGGTAATTAGAAAATAAAATACTAAAAACATGTTTTAAAATGGAAAGTAATGTCAAGCGAGTCAGGTTCGGTCCTTGAAAAGAAAACATAATGCAAAGCAAATTAATAGGCATAATGAGGTAAATGGATCCAGTTGTCAGGTGAGCCCAAATTAGTTCCCAGTCGACTTAAAGAAATTCAGGGCTGTTAACCTTAAACTGAGGAAAAATTCTATTTTAATTACCTCATGCACCAGTTAAACAGCGATGGCATTTGTGAGACCAGGTGAACATTTCTTATCCTTAACATTTCTTTCTTCTGAGATAATTTTGATTATCTGTCCGATCTATTCCTGACAGCTTCAAACCAGAGTTCCTCCTCCTTGCACACGTCCCGTTGTGTCAGGAAAATGACCTTTCCTCATCTCCCCAGGTCCTTCATCTCCATCTGCATCACACTTTTTTTGGTTATTTTTTGCTTGTTGCTTGCTTGGAATGAAGAGAGGTGCCCAAAATAGCAAAGGATACTCAGATTACAGCTGCATAAACCACCCGGCGTTCCTTCTGCTGAGCTGCTCTGTCCCATCTTATTCCTCTTCTGGCCCAGGAGATGAGGGCATTTCATTACCAGGTGAAATAATTCCCCTTCACAGAATTGATCAAGTTCTTTGCCATCTCCAGAAGAAAGCGGATCTGTTAAACATGGATTATTAACAATAATAAATGCTTCAAACCCCTGGGCGCTGCTCGCCAGCCACAGGAAAAGCATTATCATAAAACCCACATTCTTAAATTCGAAAGGAATAAAGCTTGGAGCCGGTTTGGTGGCAATGGCAGGGATATCCATCAGGGAAGCCCATTATGATGAAGAGAAGCACTTAGAGCACAGAAGGGCTCTGACAAAAAGCAGTCAAAACGTTTTCATCAGGGATAATGGATGTGCTCTGCAAATCCCAGCTCACAAACACCCCAACACACACACACAAAAGCCTTTCTCCGTTTTATTTGCATCTTGTTCAAGTAGTTCCAAGAGTGTTAAGTTAATTTCCCCCCTTTTTTCCCTTTGAACACCATCTGACACGGCCAGCTCGGGGCCTTTGATTCCCAAGCCTCAGCCACGCAGGGATCTTTGTCCCTGTTCCCTCAGCTTAGCCAGAGCCAGGGATCAGAATGATCCATGGACTGCCCCAGTTCCTCTCTGCTGCTGCGGGAGCCTTTCGGCTGCTCCTGCTGGTGCTGCTCTGCCAAGAGCCCTGGGCATGGCCCCACAAAGGAAGGAAAAAGGAGAAAAAAGGGATTCTGCCCCGCTCAGGTGAGGCCCCACCTGCAGGGCTGCCCCAGCCCTGGGCCCAGCACGGGAAGGACCTGGAGGTGTTGGAGAGAGTCCAGAGGAGGCACCAGGGGGATCAGAGCTCTGCTGGGAGGAAAGGCTGGGAGAGCTGGGATTGCTCACCTGGAGAAGAGAAGCTTTGGGTTGACCCCATCATGGCCTTCAAGTGCCTGAAGGAGCTGACAAGAAAGATGGAGAGAGACAATTTCCAAGGGACAGAGTGACAGGCCAAGGGGTAATGGCTTCAAACTCACAAAGAGTAGGGTTAGGTGGGATTTGGGAAGGAATTCCTCCCTGTCGGGATGGGATGGAATTCCCAGAGAAGCTGGGGCTGCCCCTGGATCCCTGGGAGTGTCCAAGGCCAGGCTGGATGGGGCTTGGAGCACCCTGGGACAGTGGGAGGTGTCCCTGCCCATGGCAGGGGGGGCGCTGGATGGGCTTTAATGTCCCTTCCAACCCAAACCACCCCAGGATTCTGTGGTGGTTCAGACTCTTGGGTTGGAGTTGAGCAGAGGCCTCTCAGGCTGTGTCACCAAAGAACTTCACAGAAGCCTAAATAAGGATTTAATATTTTTCAAACCATTTTTTTTTTGCCCTGCAGGTCCCATCACAGCGACACCCTCAGCCCCAGAGCGCTGATTTGAGGAATAATTCCAGTGTCTCCTCCCATATCCAGGGAGGATCTGCTGCCTGTGGCTCGCCTGGGGGACCAGGGGGGACACAGACCAAGGGAACAGAACTCAGAGAGAAGCAGCTGCTTCTCCCAACCAGCTGGGGCCCTTCAGCTTGTGCTCGACAGATGCTGCTGCCCAGGCAGGGACACGGCCCTTTAACTGATCCCTGCAAAAAGAATCCATGGGGGAATGCTCTTGAGATGGAGATGGTTTGGTTCCTTGTCCTAAACCTAGAAATCCTCAAGTATGGAATGGAAAATAAAAAAGAGAAATGCAAGGGGGAAAGAGCTGAAAGCCAAAGTGGCATCCCTACCTGTATAAATCCTGGCAATTCCAAGACACCTGAACAGCAGAGGAAGCAGAAAATACAAACCAGAATAATGTCAACTATTTCTTTTTGCCTTTCTCTGAGCATAAAAGGGAACAGAGATGAGTCAAGCTGCAACAGCTTCTTGGAAGAGCTGGTAATTGATTTATTTTTATAGCCTTGTTTTGTCCCTTTCCTTCCTCTAAAACACATGGGAGAAAAAATTGGGGAAAGGGCAAAGGAAGTCAGTCTGCCTGGTGAGTCCCACGAGCAGAAAATGCAACCAGGATGAAAAAAGCCCCACAAGGAGCCAGTGGTTGGGAAAGGGTCCCTGAACAGTTGCTGTGTGCTTTATGACAACTGTTCCATGCACTGCTGCCTCTCTCTGCATCTGTGGGAGCAGATGGAGAAATTTAGAGACCAGGAAGAAATGAACAATCTTGCAAAGCCTTCTAAAAATTTTATTTATTTATTTGTTTTTAATCATTGAAAAATAATAAAAATTCAGTTCTCAGCATTAATTCAGCAGTGGAGATGAGCTCGTTGAGGGAGAGAAGTCCAGAGGCTTTTGAACCTGCCAAGGGTCGTCAGTGAACACCTTCAAAGGGTTTTCCAAAGTTTGGCTCCAGGCTGGACCCAGCTGCAGGGAACCAGAACCCACAGAGGGAGTTTTCCCCCTCAACGTGTTATTGCAAAGAAAAATGGATTAACTGAGGGTTCAGGACAGATCCTGGATCCACTGAATCATCCATGTCACCCTCCAGTTCCTGTGTCCCAGGATCCATCAGCACAATTCTGGTGGCTCCAACACTTAAATTTCATCTCCATTGAACTACTGTGAATGAATCCATTAAAAATCCATCAAATTCAGGACGTGAGCTGCTGCTTTGAGCTACAAGCAAAGGGAAACACAAACAGAGCTTTGGAAGAACCAACAGCTGAGCCCAGAGACCGTTTGTGCTGCACATTTATCCCGGCGTTCCCCGAGTTTAATGCACCTCACATGTTTTCACACATGGCTGTAGGTTTTTTTAAGGGTTTCTGCGTTCCATTTCCTTTCTTTCCTGCTTTCGCTGCCTTTCCTGGCTCTCCTGCCTCCTAGAAAACTCTGAAGTATGCATTTCCTTAACAAGAACTAACTTCCAAGAGGAAATTTGTGAGGGAAGCCATCCCCTTGAACCTCTCCCAAGACAAACTGTTGCTTATAGGAACGGGAGAAGGAAATAAAGAGAGCTCAGATTTGAGCTTCAAAGGTCTGCTTTCCACATGATAGAGCCTGGGATAAAAATATATCAAACAAGACTGTGTTTGAGGGCTGAGCATGGAAGAAGTACAGGCTGTGCACAGAACTTCTCCGGCCCAACCCGCTTTTCTCAGCACAGCCCTTCAGAACAGATCCTTAAACTCCAGCTCTGCCTCACAGCCTTGCCCCATTTATTACCTGTATTTTCAGTCTTCCAAGAGACACTTTAATCACCGCGCTGTGCTTTAATTGTTATTAGCATTTAGATTATATGGTAATCTTACAGCCAGAAGTCAATATTAAATTACTGCCCTTGCCTGCTGAAGAGTAATATATATATAGAGAGAGAGAGAACAAAGCTGAAAAGTGGTTTAAAGTTTCAGTTCAATTTTATGTCCTAATTACTCTGTAATGTTATGAAAGGCCTGTAACACCACACCATATATTGCTGTCATCCCATAGGCAGCTTTACAGGGACATTACAGAGTGTATCGACTCGTTACAGGGGATTGTAATTGAAATGATATCGAGGAACTGCCCATTGTTCATAAGCCCAGCCTGGTTTGGGGGTCCCACCCATCCACATTCCCTTGTTTTTGGTGCCAGGATGGATTGCCAGAGATGGAGATGCAGGAGAAGAGGTTGGGGTTTGACTCTCCAGCTGCTGAAGAGAGCCAGGTCCTTACAGAATCCCAGAACTGGGCAGAGTGGATCACCCAGTCTGACTCCCTGCCCAGCCAGGGTCACCTGAGGCAGGTGACACGGGGACACACCCAGGTGGGGCTGGGATGTCCCTCAGACAGAGAGGGAGACTCCACACCCTCCCTGGGCTTTCCACCCTCAACATGAAGAAATTCTTCCGTATATTGAGGTGGAGTTTCCTGTTGTAATTCCTGGCCTTGTCCCGTCTCTGGGCACCCCCGAGCAGGGCCCGGCACCTCCTCTGACCCCTGCCACACCCAGACGCAGCCAGGGCAGTTCCAGAGGCTTGGGATGCAGCTCTTCCAAACTGCCCTAGTGGAGAGTTTGACTCCAAGCACAGGTTTTTATTTAATCTTCACCGGGGGACGGAGCACAGCTGCTGTCAAACCCAGCCAAGCACAAGTTCACCACCTGCTCGCCTGAAGAGGCTCAGACATTCCCTAGGGATGACATCCTGCTCTGTTTTACTGCTCCTGCACACAGCCCTGCACGGGCCTGGAGCTGGCCAGGGTGGGAAATGCAGCGGGGTTTGATGTTTGCTGCATGGCTCATAAACATCCCTGCGGTTCCGTGCTGCTCCCATGCTCCTGCTCCGCGGCGGGACAGCACGAGTCACTGAGACAGCAAAACGGATCAAAGCTGGGGGTTCTGCTGGAGGAAAGGAACATCTCCAGCCTTCCTCGTGGCAGGGCTGGCCGGGGAGCAAGGACACGGCCTGTGTCACCCTGTGTGCCACCCAGCTGTGCACAAACCTCTCCAGATGTTCCCTCCTCGAGAACGTGGCCTGGAGAGTTTTCCTGTAAACCCGCCATGTGGAAATTTCCTCCCTTCAATCATCTGGACAGAACTGAGACACAGATTCAGAACTCTGGGTTATGCCAGTGGTTAACACACACTGAGAGCTGTGGCACAGCTTCTCCCGAGAAATGAAAATATCATCACTTTAACTCTGAATCCTCCAGTTTCTCTGGATTTTGTAGTCCCCTTCTGCTCCAGGCCAAGCAGTCCAGAACCACATCACTGTGTCACATCCCCAGTTATACATTTACCCTCTATAAAAGTATAAAAGGGTTCCTGGAAATATCACTACATTAATTTATTTTATTTGGTGTTGCTGCTTCTCCATGCTTCAAAAAGCTTTTCAGTTCCTACTTGGGAAATGTTCCTTTCACCAACAGCTTTCAGTATAAAATTCAAGGCAAGCCTGGGCTCAAGGTTCTGTGAAAACTGCTTAAGCCTACGCACATTCTACTCCCAGATATATCCACTGATTGTCTTGATTCTGCTTTAACACAGATCAACAAAAACTAAACATTGCAATTTCTCATTTTTTCGCCTTTGGGATTCTTGTCAGGCCGACAGCAACACACCAGGTGCCAAAACTACCGTTCAATAAAGCCAATTCTCCGTATTTCCCTAAACCCAGCCATGTGTTTCAAACACTTCTTATAAAGAATTACCCTTAGATATTTCTTAATCACGTGATGGAGAGAAATCAGTGTAAAACTGGGAATTCTTCACCGGAGATGAAGGCCCTGGCACGAAGCTGTGGTTGCTCCATCCCTGGCAGTGTCCAAGACCAGGACTGACACCCCTTCTGTCATACCCAGGACAACCTCTGCAGATGCAGTTCGGTTGTAAATGCTGCCTGATCCCAAATATTAATGGAATATACAGCCAGCATAATTCCGGCTAAGGTTAATTTATTCTACACTACTAACACAGCATTCAAAATATAATAAAAACTCCTGGTATAATTGCTATTGCTGTAAACCCAGATGATTGGTGACAGCTTTACAGTCACCTGCTGCAGGAAGGGGGTAAAGCCCATTATTGGCAGATGATGATCTAGAAGTACCTGTGGAAGAAAGAGATTTTTCTTATGGATATCCTGCTAAAGGCAGGGGAAAAGGCTCTTTACCTGCAGTTAGACAAATCTGGACCAGAGTCAGATATATTTTTCCATGGGAAAATTGACCCCTCCCTGGGGCTGGAAATATCCAACACATCACTGTCAGAGTTTGGGATATCTTTGGGTATGTGTGGCTTAGAAAAAAAAAATACAATATTCTAGTAATATCCATGTGATTATGTTATTTATGGAGAGGTTTTGCTCTCATTTGTACCAGCTACACACCAGAAGAATTCCATCATTCTCTCCAAGACACCCTTTTCACTGCAGGAGCACCATCAACTGCAGGTTCCTGGCTGCCAGAACAGTTTGGTTATTTAAAAGCTCTGAAAAATCAGGGGACTGAGTGACACCTGCTCCTCACCCCCAGAGGAACAGTTGCATCACTGTATTTAAGCAACTGGACACACTCATTTTTCAATTCATGTTCTCCAAACCTAGTAGTCCCATAAAACCAAAACTAAAGGTGTTCTTCATCCACGAGGCATTTTCCAAGTGGGCTGAAATGCCAATTGTGTTCCTGCAGCCTTCCCAGCACACAGGGGGCAGGACTGTCCTACTCAGCCACGAAAGAACCACGCAGACACCGTTCTGTCAGGATAGGGCCAGGGCCAAGAGAGAGCAAAGAAGGGGCAAAGAAGAAGGAAGAAGAGGCAAGAAGCGGCCTGGCTCTTTATCCAGTCAGTTATATATCTTTTTAGAGACAACCACGGATTGGAGGATGGGGTTACCACCTCTCCATGACACTGGTCAGACCAAAAGTCTATCATAATTCTCCGCCTAACAAAAGGAATGATAAGAATAGATACCTGTAGGAAAACATGCCTTACGTTTACAGAAAAAGTGCCTGAGAAATTCTACTACAGGAATGAAAACATAGAAAGACTGCAAAACTCAGGGCGACACAGGACAGCAGGTGGGACCAGGCAGGCTGACAACACTCGATGACAACACGTCTTGGAAAGTGTCCCAAAGGAAGACTGAGCCCCTGAAAATGAGGAGTTGCCAGGTTTCTTTACCCTGGAAGCACTCAGAACAGCAGGAGAAGGCAGAAAATAATTTTATGGGACACAAGTGCAGCTGCTGGAGGCGGGTGAGGACAGGGCTGAAGCACGAGGCTGAACACAACCCCAGGCACAGCCCAGTTAACAGCACACGTGGTCAGGGCCTTATCTCCACTCAGGGCCCACCTGGGTGTTCATAAATTGGAATGCTCATTACCATGATCTTAAGGGTTCCCACAACCTATCCCTAAATTCAGGATAAGAACAAGCATGTTATCAAGCACAGTGAAATATTTAAGGGGTTTCAGGCTCCCACCCTCGAGAGGAGCCAATACCTGACCGTGCTCTGGAGCCCACACCCAGACCGAATAACTACTGAGGTGACGCGTGGTTAATACAAGGTGATGTGAGGAATAAAATCAGTCAGAGAAAATGGCTTCAGACGTTCCACCACTGCCATTGAATGGAGATCTCTCCTGGTGTTAGGAATGGAGTGAGGGCTTGGACGAGTCCTGCCTTCGACTCTGATTTCTGGCAGCAGCTCTGTTTGAGGCCCGCACCCCAAACCCGCAAGTTCTGAGGAACGGCCTGTTACAAAATGAAGTATTTATTGAATAGGCACAAGATTAACAGACCTAAGACTTTAAACAGACTACTTCCTACACAGGATAAAACCAAAAGAACTACTAGTAGCTAAAACAATGCCATGCACAATAAAAGGTGCCTGTGTTGCAGCTAGTGAGGAAATGGCATAGAGCAGGAGTTAATGTGACTTTCCCCCTAACTGCTGATGGGTGCACGCACAGTTGTCTCCCTCCGTTTCTGGAGAAGCAACCATTAAATTTGTGTCCAAACTCAGGGAAGAGCCCTACCCATTTGCAGGGTGCGTGTAGGAGACTTCTGCCTGCGTGCAGGTTTGTGTGGCTGCTGCGGTTTGTGAAGCGCAGGGTCCGTCGGGCAGGGATCAGCCGGGTACCAGGCATCACCTCCCCTGCTGCCAGCGCCCAGCACTGAGCCAGGACTCACCACAGCCAATTCCCTCCCCACCCCTCAGCCAGCTATTGACCCAGTCTGCCTCTGCCTCGCCCTAGGAGAACTGGAGACCAAGGGAAAACAGCTCCAAGAAATAAACGTTTCCTCTATTCAGTGATTTTATGAGGATACTCACGTCTGGAAGCTTACAAAGCCAAGGTTGCCATGTTAATTCTCTAGCACAGGGTGTAGCATTCAAGGCTTGACTTAATATTTTATTTATACACTGCATAGAAATGGAAAAAAAAAAAAAATCTCAAGAAGAAAAAGCAGAGCTCAAAGTCCCTCAGAATAACCCTCTCTCATGATTACACACAGCCATATTTTTTTGAAATTAATCTTTGGGGATTAAAAAAAAATTTAAAAATTATAAAAGACTAGACAAAGTTTTTATTAGCTTTTAATTAAGTGCATTTACCAAAGCCTGAATTATAATTTTAGATTTTAAGTACTTAAAAGTGAAGATGAGCTTTTATTGACAAATGTAAAACTTCAGTTATGTCTGTGAAGGAACTGGGGGATGAGAAGGGAGGGGGATTACACACCCTGCCACACTACAGCAGCTTCACAGCCTGTCCCAAAGGGGCACCCACCTCTCCTGGAGCAGATCTGCTCCAAAAATTCCCCAAGAAGAAGTGCTGCTGTGTGTGGATTGATAGGCAGGGAAGAGGCAGCCTGGTGGAGATGGTAATTATTAATTCTGCCAGTTCCCCAATCTGGAGGGTTCCAAGTGTTTTGCAAACACAAGGAGGTTCAGTTTCATCCTTGTTTTTAGCCTGTAGTTGAATCCTCTCACCTTCCCACAGCCAGGGGAGCTGAGGAATGCTAATCCTGCTGAGGGGGAGCTGGGCTGCCTGGAAACAAATCCCTGGGGAGCCTCTCCCCATCCCAGCTGCAGTGCCTGGGCGCTTTGCAGTGCCACACCAGCTGCACCCTCAGCTCCAGGGCATTGCAGGAGTGTCTCGTGCTGGAGCACAGCCTCCACCAGGGCTGCAGAGAAACAAGGCTCAGGCTGTGCCAGGGAGCTTCAGGTTGGGTATCAGGGAGAAGATCTTCACTGGAAGAGTTGTTGAACATTGGAAGAGAGTCCCAGGGAAGTGTGGAGTCCCCATCCCTGGTGGGGGTTCAGAACTCAGGCAGAGGTGGCAGTTTTTGATATGATTTATGGCATCCAGGGCTTGGCTGGAGGCTGGACTGGGTGATCCTGGGGGTCCTCTGCAACCGGAATGATTTTGTGACTTCTGGAGAAGGGGGATCTTTGTTGAGCACTGAATCACAGCAGATTAAAGCACTCAGAGCAGTGGCACGAGCTCCATGTCCAGCCTGTTCCCCCAGCAGGGCACAGGCAGGATTTGTGCCTGGTATAACCTCGTTCTGCCCTTTGCGAGGTGCAAGAACCCTCTCCAATACACTTGGACACATCTGTTGCAAGGAAAGTGCGTTTAAAAAAACCCCGAAACCATTTAAACACATTAAAACAAACATTAACAGTTGGGCTGAAAGGCAGGCAAATCTAAAGTTAAGTCTGTAACTCCATCCTGTGGTACGTAGGTATTACAGCACTTTTTTTTTTTGGATTCAGGGACACAAATATTTCTGTTACACTCTCTGATTTTCCTGGGAATTAGAGAGCCTTTCAAAATTTCCTTTGAAATATCTTTCCTCATGCTGGAGAAATACATATGGGGAGCCTTGCCAAATTGTTCAGGTCATTCTTCTGTGACTTCTTTGGAATACTGAAGGAGAGGAGGTTTGGCCTGAGCTTGTAAAACACCTCAAGGTTCAGGCAGACACAGGTTCTTAAGACAGGTCTCCAGCCTGACTGAATCACCCCAGGTTCCTGATTTAAATATACACGTGGAGCATCTTAACAGAGGGAATTATCTCCGCCAGCTTCACCACACTGCTGGAGAAAATTCAAATCTGCTTTTAAGGAGATGCCATTTGAAACTGCAAACCCTGCCAGGGCTGTGAGTTCCATCTAGCCAGGTGGGAAAGAACCCTGGATCAGGATACCCAGTCTCAGCCTGCATTGTCCTGACAGGCTGGAGGGGTTTAGAAATTTGTCCTGGTCTCAGGTGGCCATTTCAGTGTTTTATTTGCCTGACACGGATACCTCCCACCTCTTCCCAGCCGTTTGAGCCAAGCAGCTGGGCAGCACTGGGAGGGGAGGGAGCACGCACAGGGACCTGTCCTGCTCCCACTGTGCTGTCTCTGCTCAGGCTGGGGCCACAGAGCTGAGCCTGGAACCCTTCAAAGCCTTTCAAATCCCACCACGAGCTTGGCTGTTGCTCCTCCTGTCCAGCCTTGGCATATTTCCGAGCATATCTCCAATTTTGCCTTGGAGTCCCAGTACCTGGAGTGTGAGGTTGTGCCATTTTAAACGGCTGCAGAAAACAGCAGCAGGAGCCAGAGGAGTGGGACTGAGAGACAAGAGCCTGATTCTCACCTCTAGACACACACTTTATCGTTGGGAGGGTCCAGGTGTGCTCCTGTTCATGCCAGCACTGAAACAAATATGCTAAAATATAATAAACTCTAAATCGGTGTTGCCACGGATCTCAGCTTGTGCTCCTCCGGCAGCACGGAGCCCCCTGCTCTGTGAGTGGCCAGGCTGGGTAACAAATCCCTGCCTTGCAGGGTGTCCCTTGGGCTGGATGGACCCTTCTCCACAGACCCACAGGCAGGATGTGTGGTGACAGGACAAGGAGGGGTGGTTTCAAACAGAGAGAGGAGGTTTAGATGAGGTTTTAGGACTGAATTCTCCTCTGGAAGGGGGAAGCTCTGGCACAGGTTGCCCAGAGGAGTAACGTTAGGATTATGATCTTACCACTGCGTTCTCTATTTTAATTAATGAGCACATTTAGTCTTCTCTGCTTTAATTAATGAGCAAATTGCTTTGGTCTTTTCCAGGACATGGTCTGTCCAGGTCGGAAGTTTTGTCCTTCTCACAGGGAGTTGATTTAAATAGTTCCACACCCAAGAAGGAATTAAATTGAGCAGCCAAACCTCCCCAGCATCACAGGAATTCTCAGTTACAGCCTCATCAGCAAAGGTGGAAGAACAGGGATTGACCTGCAGCTGCCCCATCCCTGGAAGTGTCCAAGGCCAGGTTGTCCAGCTGATGGCACTGACCATTCCCAGTGTGTGCCTCTGCTGAGACACCCGTGGAACGAATAACCTGTGGCTGGAGAGGCAGAAAACTGCTGGGGAAAGGCATTAAAGAACTCCTCAGTCACTTACTGGACAGCTAAAGTGGATGAATAGAATGAAAAGTATCACCTCCCACCTCCCCCTTTTCCCTTGAGCCTCAGTTTGTCCAGCCCACTCACCCTCTTGTTTTGCTGCCGGCTACGATCAGGTACACAAAGCCCAACTTAATTAATAACGATAAAAACAAAAGAAGAAAAAAAAAATCCTGCTCACTACAACATTACTCTCCAATTTTTTTCTTCAGGCAACTTCTCAGCATCATGATTTTTCAGCTCTAAACAAAGCTCTTGCTGAAAAGGCTCTGAGTGACAGGGGAAGGAGAGGAGCTTCATCACAGCTGTGTGTACCCACAGAAATTTTAAAGGCAGACAAGCAAAGGGAAAAGCAATAGTTATCCACCAAAACAAAGCAGTGCCTCTAGAAAGGAAACATCACAGCAAATGGCAGAGATTTTCACTCACCCAGACATTAAAAAGAACTCTTTTTCACTTAGCTGAAAAAAAGAGACAATCATATGTCTTGATTTCCCAAGCACAGGGAGTTGATATTGAAAGAGGGGCTGTCAATTTAGCTGAAGACGAGAAATGTCCTTTTATAGCAGTGCTTAGCATGCACTCATGAATTCTGTATGAACACAAGTGTCCTTGCTGGCTGATGGAGTGCACATTCCCCTTCAGAGCCAGGCAGGAATTCAAACACATCTTAGCAGGGCTGTGAAGGAGCACCAGGAGCCGCTTCCAGAGGAGCAAAGCGCAGGTGAGGGACTCTGCTGAGAGTTACAAACCTGGCAGCAAAGCTGCCCAAAAGCAACACGAGTCTCAGCGTGAAGGTGTTGGATTTAATTCCTAAACCCCAGTGAAGAGCTGTGAAAACAGAGGAGCTTTCCAGGTGTCTGAGGTGTGGGATGGGAGAGAGGACAGCACGGACATTTGATGGCATTGCCTTCCTGCACTTGGTTGCTCCTGGAATCAGAGCAAGGCCAGTCCCTGTTCTTCCACCTTTGCTGATGAGGCTGTAACTGAGAATTCCTGTGATGCTGGGAAGGTTTGGCTGCTAAATTTAATTCCTTCTTGGGTGTGGAACTATTTAAATCAACTCCCTGTGAGAAGGGCAAAGCTTCCGACCTGGACAGACCATGTCCTGGAAAAGACCAAAGCAATTTGCTCATTAATTAAAGCAGAGAAGACTAAATTTGCTCATTAATTAAAATAGAGAATGCAATGGTAAGATTATAATCTTAATGTTACTCCTCTTGTTGTTTGGGTGGTTAGGGTTTATTTCTTTTTTTTTTTTTTTTAATTCAGTTTAATAAACTACAATCCTCAAACCAGTGAATTTTCACCTGTACCCTTCCTGTCAGAAGCCTGTTTGAAATGAATATTGAGCTTGTTCTAAGGAGAAGAAGAGTTCTCACATCCAGATTTGTCCAGTTAAGCTCGTGTCAACCTCAGCTTTAATTTTGCCTGTTCCTCCTTTTCCCTGTGTACCCCCACATGCTGCACACCCCAGCCTGCTGTGATAAGCCAAGGGAGCAGGAATATTCCAGTCTCTCGTCAGTCTCTTCCTCAGCCACCCTAAAAGCTCTGCTCTGTCTCTGTTACCTCCTTTGAACACAAGTGCCTGGAACTGTAAACAGTTTTCCAGACAAGGTTTTCCCAGATCCATACACAGCAGTGCCAGCTCTTCCTTATCTCAGTTACATCGAGATAAAAAATCAGTGAGACCAACTGTGTCACTCTTGATTTATAGAACAGATATTCTTCTACTCAGGCGTCAGAAACAAACCCCAGTTTGCTGTGTTCTCCCTGGTAAGTGTGTGCCCAATACAATTCCCCGTGTTTAGTCTCCTGCCCAGTGGCCATGCTGAGGGAAGACGCTGCCACTCCCTACTTAAAATGAATTTGTAGCAGGATTAGTAAAAAATAACAGAAATCGACAGACCTTGGCTGGTCGTGGCACACGTGAGATGTGGAACCTCAGGTGGAGAAAGCCAGTCAGGCTTGATGTCCATTCATGGAATCAAGAGAATATCCCTGCGGGAGGGGACCCACAGGGATCACTGATCCAACCCCCAGCCCTGCCCAGACACCCCAAAATCCCACCCTGGGCATCCCTGGCAGCGGTGTCCCAACGCTCCTGGAGCAGCCTCGGGGCTGTGCCCATTCCCTGGGAAGAACCTTTCCTTAAAATCCAACCTAACCCTGCCCTGGCCCAGCTCCAGCCCTTCCTGGGTCCAGAGAGAAGAGCATTTTGACAAGTCCCAATAAAACGATACCAAAGCCTCAGTGCTCCTGTGACACCCAATTTCCCAAATACATCCACAACCAGGCAAGCAGGCCTCGACAGCAAAGCTGCTCTTAACATTCCTAAGATTTTATTGTCAGACTCCGGGAAACAAGGATATCAAATGTGGAAGAGCAGAGCACACCACCACTCCAAATCCCTCTTTTACAGCAACATAAAGTGGTCATCTAATGCAGCGCTATCATAAAATTAAATCATGCTCACTTGTCATTTTGTATGGGCCCGACCGACAGATTAAAAACTACACAGCAAAATGTAATTTCCCCGAGTGAAGGGAGAAGAGGGGGCTGAAATATCTTCGTCTGCAGTGTCTGCTCAGTCCTGAGCCCTCGAGGTAATAAAGCAGCCCCAGGGAGAAGATTTAGCAGCGTCTGCCTTTGGGGCACAGGCAGCATTTGGCCTTCCCCTGCCAAGGGAAGCAGGATTCCAGCAGCCTGCCAAGGTTATCTTTCTTCTTTACAGAAATCCTGGCAGGGGGAGAGCTTTTCAGGTTGGAAATTTAATAAATGTGCGGTTGAGAGAAGCAAAAATAGTTTTTCTTGCCGCATCCCGAGTTCAGGGAACGACTCTGCCCGCAGCTGCCCCAGGAACGTGGGGTGAGAGCTGCACCCCACACCCACCAAAGGCAGAGAGCACCCACAGGAACCTTGGCTTCCTCAGGAATATTCCTAGACGGAGCCAGCAAGGGCACTAAATACCATCTACAGCCCCTCGGAACAGGGGCTGTGTGTGCCCGGGGTAGCCCCAGGGGTCTGATCCCAAAACACAACTTCCACGGAGCATTCTGGGTTAGGAGGGACCCACGAAGATCGAGCCCGTTCTTAAGGGGATGGCCCGTCTGGGGATCAAACCCACAGCTTTGGGGTGACCAGCATTCCGTGGAAAGGCTGTCGTTGCCCACAGCAGGAGCCCATCCCCCTGCTCCCATTCCCATCCCCAAGTCCCCAAACCAGAGCCAGTTCCAGGGCTCCTGGAGGTGGCCAATCTGCTGGGACGTGTAAGCAGCAGTGGGAATAAAGGGATTGCCAAGAACATCGGGGCTGAGAGCATGGAAAACTCCGCTGAGCTCAGCCCAAAGCTCCCTGAGCTGCAAAGTGACACCAGTGGCTTTTCACTCCTCAGGTCGGCGAGGTTCAGCTCTCCCTGGGACTTTGGCAAAGGGATGAATGTGGAAAAGTGAGAAATGGGGCACAAAAACATCTCCCCATGCACACACATCTGATCCAACAAGCACAGCCCCTCCAAAAACCTGCTTCTCCTTTCTGTGGGGCCCCTGCACTGTGATACCTGAAAAAAAGCCCCTAAACTGGGGTGAAAACCTCACAGATTTCAGCTCAGAGTCAGCTTAAACCCCTTCCATAAAGCAGTAATGCCATAACTCAGGTACTCATCCTAAATAAATGTGCAGGAATTCTGTGCCTTTCCCGAAAATCGTATTTCCTGAACTGCCTGTGGGCTCTGGCACGCACTGCAGGCTCTATTGATTAGAAGGTCTGTTAAGATTTATCAGACTTGATAATGCACTCTACTTGATTAGGATTTCCAGCTTCAGAGTCAATACAGGTTTCATGTGTGATGGAAAGCACTTGGATTTGCTCTGTTCCCTTTTGGAAACCTGACAGGAATTGTCTTAGCCCCAGCACCGGAAAAGCAGAAACACAGCACTTCAAAAATTAAAGAAATTCTTTTCTGAGAAATTAACTAAATGCTTTTTGAGCAGAAAGGCATCTCCTGCCTGTCAGGGCTACAGGAAAATGAGAATCCCACTCTGGACAGAGGCAATGAATGGGAAATCCAGGCCTCCAGAATTGTGATTCTGCTTACTTCAATATCCTGAGTCCTTCCCTCTGGACAGGATAAACTTCATCTAATATCCTACAGCCTCTTTGTAAAGGGATTTTTGTCCTTGTAATGAAAAAATTCACCTTAATTAAGTAGCACCATGAATAGAAAGACTTCTAACAAAACCAACATGTAACTTCTCTCCTTAGAAGTTATAGATACATCAGCATTTACAAATCTGTTCCTTTTTAAAAGGATCCACCCGAGCGAGGCATCTCCACCTTGTGAATTCACCCCCTCAGCTCTGACTACAAAACTGATTTTTCTCTTTTAGCACTTGTGGTCAACTGCATCAATATTGCTGTGCCCACACAACGCCAGACAAAAACGATGGCATTTTAAAGCTTAAGCAGCTGCATTTCAGGCTCAGTCAAGCAGGGCTTTGTCAGGTCCAGAGGAGAGGGAGATTTGTAGCAGGGCTGGATGCCTGCACTGATGCTCCCTCATTTCATCTGGGCTTGGAAGAGTTCTGGCATGCGAAAGGAACTTGTGAAATGCAGCTGGAGATGGACTGAAAGCTACAGGGTTGTAGCTTTAGCCAAAAGAATGGAATCCTTGGGAAAAAACATGGCTTCAAACTCATATTTAGAATAAAAACTCTTGGAAATTATCGGTGAGATAATCACACACATTTACACCAGAAATTGCACTGATGTGGGGTTGGTTTGGGGTTTAAGATTTTTCTCCCTGCTGTACAAAGTAGCAGATTCTCTGTGGATGAGTTTTCTGAAGGTGCCCACCCGCCCAAATGTGGGAATTAACACTCCTCAGGATTTTCCAGACCACCTCAGGTTGTAAAAATGGGTACAAATACCTTCAGCACAAAACCCCCACCAAAACCAAACAGCTTTAGGCTGGGTTGGATGGGCCTTGGAGCAACCTGGTCTAGGGGAAGGGAGGAGATTTAAGGTCCCTTCCAACACAAACCGTCCCAGAACTCTACGAACTTATGTCCGTGTGTTTCTTTAGATGCTCAAATACCTTCAAAAGACCCAAAGTTGTGCAGGGATGGTCAGGCAAAGGTCAGTGTCCAACTTAACACGGGACTACCAGTCCCTCTCCTTGAGAAGCCAAGCAAACATCCAAATTTGGGGGGAAAAAGTCACATATACAGGAATTACTGAGGAGTGCAGCACTGAAACCCTCCCATGTGTGCGAGGTTCTCTCCAAACCTCCTCTGCCAAAAAATACAGCCCCAAACAAGAGGTTTTCTTCAGTTTTGTGGTTATATTTGCCGGCAGCTCGGAGAATCTGAAGTGGGGTTTGACAGTGCTCAAAACATCTCCCTGATTCATTGCTCCGAATCCGGACCTCAGCGTTCCCTTTGAGTCATCCCGTTTATATTTAGCAGCACCCAAATGCCTCGTGATTCTCCCCAAAATAAACATAAAGAGGCTTTTTAATCAAAGCTGAGCAGCAGAAACCGTAGCTGACCCACACTTATTCCCCTTGAGAGCTCTAATAACATTAATTTCCAAGTCCCAGGGATACCCAAAAAAGTCCCTGTGAGGGATTTCTACCATAAAAATGCCGAAAAAAGCTCTGTGGTTCGGCCCAAATTTCATTAGGGTTTACAGGAAATGCCAGTGGGGCCATTCCATGCCTTGAAATGTGTTACAGGAAGTAAATTTGCACTCAAAGTGATGAAGTTTTTTACGCAATGGGAGTTAAACACAGTTTTTATTCACATGAGCCTGGGAGCAGCCACGGCCACATCAGTCCCACTGTCCACGCTCCCATTTTCCCAGGAACCCATGTCTGCTGAAGAGATTTCAGTGGTTTTAGCACTCCAAGGATGGCCTTCCTGGGCTGTTCTCAGCATTGTTTAGGATTCCTACAGCAGAGAGGAATTTGGGGCCCACTTTCCCTCATCACTGCCTGTTTTCCTTGCCTTGGGACACAGCCTCTCCAACACCAGGAACACCGGAATTCATTCCAAGAACTCCAATCCACGGGCAGCTCCCGCTGACAGAAGGAACCAAACACAGGTTTTTGTCCTCTCTGCCCAGGTTTTCTGTCTCAGAAGTGCCCTTCCCATATTGGCTTCCTCCTTCCCTTGGAACCACGCTGAAAATCAACCTCGTCCTCCCGCTGTGTCTTGGCAGCGCTGCCGGGATCTGAATCTTGGCATTCCCGACTCTCCTCCACACGTGAGCCCTTTTGGAGGAACGTCACAGCTTCCAGCACATCTCAGAACAGGAATCCTACCTAAAACGATGGAAAGCCAAGGAATTTTTTAACGATTTTTTGTTAAGACTGAAAATCTGCTGCCAACCACAAACCAAGGTGACGCTCTTGGGCACAGGGTGGGATTGTGGGGGTGTCCTGAGAGGCATTTGATCCTGATGGATCCCTCCTAACTCAGCATATCCTGACTCTGTGAACTGATCACATCCATTCATCTGCAGATAATATTAAACTCTGGCAGGACGCTCGTTCCTTTTCCGCTTTCTCTGCCACTTATTTTCGCCCCACAGAAGTTCAGCACCTCTGCCCGTCCATCCCTCTGCTTGAGGAGCCTCGCCTGGCTCGGACCCACAGCAGGAAGGTGTCCCTGGGCCGTATTTGTGCTGAGAGGCTGCAGCTCCAGAGGGACCCCCGCAGGAGCAGAGGCACCAGATGCTCCCCCAGCTGCAGCCGCCACGGAACGGGAGGAACAGCGGCTTTTGGCAAAGTGGGAGCCTTGCAGGGAGCCGGGTTGGCTCCTTCTCCTGTTTATGTTTGCCTTTTCCTCATCTAATAAGGCAGGAGACAGATGCCCTCTCCTAACAAACACGAGCTGAGCTCTTGATACCGTCCAAGAAGCAAGAAATTCATTTTTAATCATCACATTCTCTTCTTGGACTTCTCGCCTTGCCTAGAGCTCGAGCTGCGGGGCTGCCAGCGAGTGAGTTCCAAAGCACTGGAGTTCTTGTGGGCTAATTATTTCTTACTTCTGAACCCAACGAGAAACACTGTTTCCTGCAATCTCATGTATTCAAATTAATTAGATTTACAGTCCTGACTGGCTGATCAGCCAGCAATGGAAAATAAGATTCCTACACAAATAATGAATTGCTCAGTCATCCAGGAAAGCAAAGCAGCAAAAAGGACCCTTTTGCTCTCATATGAGCATAATTGCCATCCTTGCTCCAAATTAATGGCTTTTCCCAAGTATTCCGAAGGCCATCAGGGAAGCTGCTTCAGATCTAAGTTGTGAATATGATTTTTAGAATAAAAAGCCCGAAGTCTCCGGGTCAAAGACAGGTATCACCTGCCTGGAAGCCATGACTTAATGATGAGCGGGCTCATCCACACACTCCTTGAGGCTGGAATTTTCTTAGAAAGAGCCTGGGAAGAGCTCAGGGCATCTGCTGGGGGCTCAGGGCAGTACAGGAGTTGCAGCTCTCCAGCCTTGAGTGCTGAATTCTGCCGTGTCCCCCCACACCCAGAACGGGAACACCACCACAGCTCTTGGGAAAACCAGCCCAGAAGAGAGGTTAAAGGGAAAGGGGGAACGTTTGGGTCTGCCTGGTGATGTGACCACTGAAATATTTCAAAATCTGTCCCAAACCTTCCTAAAACAGAAGTTTCAACCCATCCAATGTTACCATGCACAAAAAACTGACGCCGTGGATGTTTTGAGAGGGTTGTCCTACAAAATCAATCCCATCTGCCTCCATTTGCACAATCACCAGCACATAAACCAGCTGAGGAATGCTTTGATGATTTTTTAATTCTCCTGGTGCAGCATTTATTCAAGAGGGCTCTGGGCTGCACGACCTGGTTGCCTGTGTTCCCAGGGTGCAGATAAAGTGTCACCGTGATTTCCAAGGTGAGTTCTTGGCACGACGCTGCCAATGAATTTGGGGCTGGGTGGCTGTTGCAGAGAAAAATGGGAATTCGCTCTTTTCCGGTCGCTCGCCTTTCCAGCTCTCAAATTTTAGCACTTCCCAGCTCCCTCCTTGTGTTGTAGGCACACACAAAGGAGGCCTGTTCTTGGTGTGGGACAGTAAGAGCGTCACTTCCATCCCTCAGGGAAGGTCCATTCCTCGCCCACCCCACTGCCTGACATCACCCCACAAAAGCTACTTTCGGAAAGGAAAACGCAGGAAAATGCAGGAAACCTCTTCAAATTCCCATCTTGGTGGGCAATAAAGCAGCAATGTTTGGTCAGTCACGGGATGCAAACCTGTCCCAGGGCTGCAGAGACGGTCCCTTATGGAATAATTTCCATACGTGCTTTAATCCCACAGCACCACTCAGGCTTTAACTTTCTCATTGGTGACTTTGTAATCAGTGATTACCAACAAGCACGTGGCAGCAAACAGGGGGAAAGAGGCAGTTTTTTAATTTCCCATAGCAGAACTGTGGGAAAATACATGGATATTTTATGCTTACTTAGGCAGTAATGACCCATTCTGAGCTCTCTCACGTCCCTGGCTCTGCCCCTCAGGCAGGTTTCAGCACTTGCGGGGCAGGACAGCTCCAAAGGCAGAGCTGCAGTGGAAACGGAGATATTTTACAGCATTAAGTGACTTCAACTAAACATTTCATCCAACATTAATGGGGTCTTCCACACCCCAGAGCCCGCTTTCCTTTCTGGACCTGACTTCAGGGATCTTTTTCCTCACGGCAGATCCCTTCTCATTCAGCTCATCGCAGAGGATAACGCACGAGAAAAGAAAAATAATCCTCAATCAGGGCAGCCCGGCAGCAGAGCAGGCAAGTGGAGGGAGGGGTGCAGGGCCCGGCCAGTTTTAGCCAATAATGAAGGTTTTTGCTTGAACAAAAAAGTGCTGGTGTCACTGAAGGGCATTTTAATGTTGGTAACTCCTTCATGCCTCAGCTCCTCCATCAGCTGTGCTGCTACAAAGACCCCAGCCTGAAACAAGTGCTCTGAGAAAGGGCAAGGCGTCATAAACCAGGGAGCTTTCTTCTTAGCAAACCTTATTTGAAAAGGGAAATATCAAAAACCCCAAAGCAAGAGCATCAGCAGGGCCAGGAACTTGCTGTTTCAGAATTATTTTTGAACTGGTGCATCTGCCAGGAGACAGTGCCATAAAACAACCAGCTGGGTGGGAGAAACACTTTTAATATCTTAATTTTCTGCAAAGCTGCTGCTCTCACTTGATATTCGTCTGAGGTTCAGTAAAGGTTTCATCCTCTTGTTTTTAAAGTGGTTTTGCTCAAGTGTGAATCATCTTGTGGTGGTGCTAGGGTCACGTTTTTGTTGGCTGCCGCAGGAATTTGATGTTCAACACTTTCTAAAGTACCTGGAAGCTCCAGGCACACGGCTCAGGTGTTTCATTTGGCCTCCAGTCACCCCAAAGTTGGCCTGGGCTGGCATTTCCTCACTGACACAGGCTGTGCTCAGCCTGTTCCTAAGGGAACAAATCCTGCACAGCCCTCAGTGACAGTTGTTTGGGCTGGCAGCTGCTGATTGGGTCAGAGAACAACATTTTCCAGGGAAAATGAAGTCCCCATCAATATTATGACCTCAGCACATCACCTAAATGCAAGCAAATACTGAACTACAGCTACACCAAGGCAGGTTTTTCATACCCAAAATAAATTTCATGGGCTGGGTTCCTCGGAAACTGCTGTGAACGCACAATAAAAGCAGGGCAAGGTGAGTGGGATCATTTCCCCCCCAAAATCTGCACTCCAGGAGAAGCAGACGTCACATTTGTGGCTGAAGAACGGTATTTTAGCAGCTCAGGATCAATTTGAAGCTCCTTGCCGGGTTGTGCAGCGCCGGCCACGTTCCCAGTGCCTGCAAAATCCCAGCTTTCCCTAATCACTCTGACATTTCCAATCACTGAAGTGCAGCCTACTGAGCTGTGTGAAATCCGTTTAGGGGGGAATCTGAAGGACTTCTGCATCCGTCTAATGGGGAAAAAAAATCCCATTGTGCTTTTCCTGAGGTGACAGTGGTGACAAAAGGGCGTCTCTCACCGCTGGGCTTCTCCAGCTGAACAAAACCACCCCTCCCGTGGTGTTAACTGGTTAAATGGGTGGCAGAGGGTGGTGGCACAGAGCTGGTGGCAGTGCCTGGCTCAAGGTTTATTTCTGGACCCTTCTGCTGTATTTCTGGGGATGCATTAAATCTGGTACCGACACAACAGAAGCTGAGGCAAAAAACCACCAATGAAATAGAAGTGTCCCAGACCATGGAGTGACAACAGCTCCCATTACATTTCCTCCTGCACCTCCCAGGTTCTGGTTGAAAGGAGCTCAGGGTCTTGATCCTTTTTAAAATCTGGACTCTCCCTACAATCTCTCCTCAACAAAGCACTGGGAAGGCATCAGTGGGCAGAACCTGGGAGCTGAAAGGTGCCAGACAATGAGGCGCCGGATTAAAACCTCCCAGGAAGGTGGATATTAACACGGTTTTACACCCTCAGCACACAGAGCTTTGGGGGTTTGAAGCACTTGAGGCAGAGCAGAGACAGAAAAAAACCACCTGGGAACTCTTGGGAGTTGCAGGAGAACAACTGGGCAGAAACTTTTGAAGGGTTCTGAGACGTTCAAGTGAAAAATACATCAAAGGGGAAGAAAACCAAACCAACCAAACCAACCAGTGTTTGCACACAGGAAAGGCGTGGGAGTCATTCTTGAGTCGGGCCCTCAGAGACTCTCCCAGGGCCACAAATTAGACCCAGATTCAGTTTTTATGGTGTTAGAAGGGAGCAGAAGTGGCACATAGACGTTACCATTGTTATTTTTCATATTTTTAACAGGTTGCCAAGCTGAAAGAGAAGCTCTGTCCCGGCTCAGCCACAGCAGCTGAATTCTTCCCAGTGTTTTCCATCCCAGGGATTAAACACAAGGCAAAACACTCAAGGAGGCAAATGACATTTCAGCTAATTGGGAGGCTACGAGCAGCTAATCACACACACCCGTCGGAAAAGTGCCCTGAATGCCAAGGGTGAGCAAAGGAAATATTTATATTTTCTGAGCATGCACTTTGCCCCGAAGGGTAAACAAAGGGCAAACAGAGAGAATTCCTGGTGATTTCTTCCAGCACCTCATCCCTGGAAATGGAAAAGCCGGGGGAATCAGCTCAGGACCGTGGGAAAAGCTGTCCAGAGCATCACAGCAACGGGCACGGGGTAAATCCTGCTCCAAGTGCAACTGCAGAGCTCCAATCAGCATTATCAGCACCCTAATGGGCAGCAAACCCACCCATCAGCACAAATCCTGTCCTTTTAACACGATCCTTGAGCTTTGGAAACTTCCTTTGTCTTCCATGAAACCAAACCCTCAGCCAGCAGCCAGAAGTGATACTTAAACACCTGACGTTTCATTTTCTAATACAAGGATTTTTTAACTCCTTATGTTATCTATCTATCCATCTATTTATCTATCTATCCATCTATCTATTTATCTATCTATATTTATCTATCTATCTATCTATCTTTAAAGGTAGCATTAATTATACTTTAAATATTTTCCACCAAATCCTCCACATCCTCTCAGATTCCAGCATTACCCAGTAAATTAATCCTCAGGCACTTATCTGGCTCAAGGTTAACTGACACCCAGTGCTATCTCATTTGTTCCCGAGGGAATAAAGCTCCATGCCTTCCGTATCGTTGGGCAGCTCCTTGTCAGGGGTTTCTAGGGAAAATCACCTGTCCTTATTCCCGTTCCTCCTCCCTCAACTGTCCCATTGTTAATATTTCTGTATTCAAGAATCAGCTGATTTCACCCACGAATACCTTCACACTTCATCTGTAGTCATGGAATTGGTTTGGGTGGGAAGGGACCTCAAAGAGCATCCAGTGCAACCTCACCATGGGTAGGGACACCTCCCACTATCCCAGGCTGCTCCAACCTGGCCTGGGACACTTCCAGGGCTGGGGCAGCCACAGGTCTTCTGGATAAGTGTAATTACTCAGGAATATTCTGGGAGAAGGGAAGGACTGGGCTGACATTCCCAAGGAATCGGTACTAAAGGCAAAGCCCAGCATCACCTCACCCCACAAAGGCTCATGGCAAGAATTCCCTTTTCGGGAATTTCAGATCCCTGGAGTCGTGCCAACTCCAAAGAGAGGTGGCAGGGATAGAAACAGAAATGCAGAGTACAGCATTGCCCTAAAAAATGCAAAAGACCCTCAGGAAAGAAGGAACTTCTGAGAGACGAAGGAGCACAGCATGAGGAGGAGGAGGAGGAACGGCAGCAGGACCAAGGTGGGCTCTGACAGGTGAGCAGCTCTTCAGGCTGTGGAGATTATAACTTTTAGGTCCATAAGGTAATTTTTATTTCTGTCTGTAAGTTTTTCCTCTTTGTAGGAAAAACTCCCTGGAGAGAGAGACCCTGGTGCCTTTCCAGGAGAGAAAAGCCTCTTCCTGCTCCCCTTTGCTGATCACCTTGACACACAATTTCTCTGTGCCTGGGCACTGCTACTAGTGGCCATAAATCCCTGGAAAATTTACGACCTGCGAGGGGCTGAAGCCGTTTTCTGGCACAAGATCTGCGTCTCTCTCGTGCGTGCATGTGTATGAGCACGACCCAGAGCACCTCTGAATTATTTATAGACAAACAAGTAATTAAAATTTTTATTCTGCCCATTTCAAAGGGTGGAAGGGAAAAAAAAAATCTACTTTATTCTTTCATCAAGGAAGCTGCTGGCCAAGCCCATAACTCTGTCTGCACGCTGTAAAGAACGGGGTAAGTAGCTCCTCATCAAACACACTTTGCATTTTATGGCATGCACTGAAAAACTAAGTGGCTTAGTGACTTCTGCCAATGTCACCAAAGGAGAGAGCTCAAAACACGGAGCATCCCACCTCTCCTAAAGCACACATCCTCCCAGAGGAGATTTCTGCCCAGAACTGGGCAAGGGGACTGGGGAGTTCCTCGGAGTGACCAGCTCAACACACAAAAATTGTTGTGTTCTTGACTTTCACAAGTCACGTTTGACCTCCCTGTGCATTTCCTGAATTCACTGAGTCCCTTCGTGAGGTGACCATGGAGGGCAGGGTGTTTATGGGCACAAGAACTCTTGGATCTTATTTCCAGCTCATTTATTTTCTCACTTTGTGATCCTGAAAATGACTTTTAATGCAATAACAAAGAACACCCTGGGCTGGTAGAAGGTGTCCCTGCCCGTGGCAGGGGGCTGGAATGAGATGGGTTTAAGGTTCCTTCCACCCACACCACTCCAAGGTCCTACAAACAATCCTAACGACTATTTTAAATATTTCTGGGAAATAAGGAATGCTTTAAAAATCAAACCCTGCAGCTCTGGGGCCACGCACAGGTGTGCCAACACAGAACCATTCACATCACCTTCAAAGAAAGGGAAAAAAGGGAGAACAACGGAGCAGAACCAGATCACCAGGCAGCCCAAGATGATTTAATACGGTTGGTTGGAAGGTGGTTTTCCTCTTGAGATGGGTTCGAGTATAAAATGAGTGAGTCAGTTCTCTGCCCTTCAGATCACAACTTCCCTCTGGTGATTCTGAATGTCAGAAAAATTTCAAAAGAGTTAAAAAAAATAAAGTCAGAGGCTTCAGCAGTGGCACTGCCCGTGCTCTCAGACCAGCAGCACTGGTCTCACCGAGGTGTTTTTCCACTGGGATAGAACTGAGAAGAAAATATTTTAGTGCCTGCTCAAACGCCAGAAGCAACACTTGCTGGGGAAACCGAGACATGCAAAGGGACACAGGTCACCACAGTATTTTTCCTCTAAAAAAAAAAAAAATCACTATAAATATCACATCAGCCTCCTAAATTATCATCGATAGCCCAGAAACAATTGGCTACAGAAATCAAATGACTGTTTGCAAGGTGGTGACACACCTGCTTTAGACCCCCAGGGCTGTCCTAAGTGTCAGGGTCGATATTTTTGCCCGCTGCTGTGCCAAATAATAAAAAGAAGATACTCAGCATTTAACAGAAGTGCCCCATGCAGAGGAAAAAGTGATTTACAGGTGAGAGGGGAACGTGTTTCACTAATTCTGCTGACGTGGAGCCATCAGGCACTCGCTGGCTTCGGGAGAACATCCCAGGGTTTCCGGGGCTGGGAGGTTTGCTGGGCAGTATTTCTCTGCAGCACCATGAATTTAATCACATCAAAATGTCAGCAGAGAAAAATGGAGCTCAAGGAGGCCTGCCCCCCTTGGTATTTAGCAGAAGAAATGGATGTTTCCTTAAAGAGGCAGCGGAGTGGGCTGCACAAGAGGTCACACCTCTGTTCTCGTCGCTGGGCTCGCTTTGGACTCCACTCCCCAGGGATACAAATCAGGATTTTTGTTATTTCAGCTCAGCCGATTGTGTTTGTTCTGGCACAGCGTGGATAGAAGACGATGGCATTTATCCTCCAGTGAATATCCAGGGTGGCTGAAGAGCCCTTTATGCAGGGATGGAGCTTGGGAATCCTTCCGCAAATCACAGCTGGCCAAAAACCCACGGCACCGGTAACACCAAACATCGCTGACTCCTGCAAGCAGCACCTTTGGTTCTTCCCACCACCAAATACCGATTTCCACAGGGAAAGAGTGTGTTCAGAATAACACGTTCACTGTCACCTCTGGGAGTGCCTGGGGGAGTCACCACCACCATTCATTCACACCCAGTTGTTTCAAAGCTTTGTGGACGAAGCCGACGGCAGTGAGAAAGCACTGAGGATGAAATGCCCAAAGAAAACCGTTCAGAAATGCACCCAGATAAAGCATAAAGCTCCTCAAGGCAAGGTGGAATATCACCCAGCAGATAAATCCCCTTCCCAGTGTCTCCTTCCCCGTTTCATAACCCCAACCTTAACCCCAGCTCTTTAACGAGCTGCCCTGAACTAAACCCCCACCCCAAAGCCAGGCAGGATTAAAGGCCCTTGCTCCAACCAGAATGGTAATTAAAGCGAATTTATATTAATCCAGGAGAGCTAAAGGAAAGGACAATGATTTATGAGCAATATTGCTGGCATTTTCAAGAGGCATAGAAAGCATTAGAAGAGAATATCTAAAAACTATTAGTTAGGAAAGCAGCCATAACTGGAGAAGCAATCCAGGCTGTCTTGAGCTGGTTCCTCCGGGGGACATAAACCCAGATAACCTTTGAGGAAAATAAAACCCAGTTTTGCAACCTTTCTTTT
>VZRQ01005511.1:33667-47559 GCA_013397975.1 Machaerirhynchus nigripectus | reverse complement strand
TTTTTTTTTTTTTTAATGGAAAGGGTGAAATTACTGCAGTAAAATATATCTACTTATTGTTCAAAGTGATTATAAAACACATCACCAGCTCTAATTATTGGTTTCACATGGGGAATTTGGTATTTTGGCTAAACTGACTCTTTATAACAATGATAGGTTAACCAAGAGGTTCTTGCAAGTTTCGCAGAAATTTTGCAAGCATCTAATTGACCAAACACAGTTTTTTCGGTATTTTTTTGAGGGTTTTTTTTAATAAATCTTAGAGTGCCAATTGTCCTGGGTATGAGTTTAAGTGGGATCCTCAAAGGCTGCATTCCTCAGGATCTGAGTTCACTGGTTGGTGGCAAAGAATTTCCTCCATGACCAAAGTTTCAAATCCTTCCTCTGCTCCATCCAGATCTCACCTTCCCACATGAACACTGCTCAGGCCTTCCGTCCTCCCCTCCACTGGATCTAGAAATCCAAATTTCTTCTTCCTTTAACACAAAGCTTTGCAGACTTCTTTTTTTCTTTGAAAAGAGAAGAGAACCATGAGCTGGGAAATGAGATTACTTCCCTGAATGCAACCTAAAATATTCCAAGTCCAAGGTTTCGTTCATCACACACCAAACGAGTTCCAAGGCCACGAAGATGAAGATGGGATTGGAGCATCCGTCAGATACAGGGAGGGTGGGGGTGGCAGGGCCCTCTAAGCCTCGAGACGGCTCAGGGGATCCCATCCCTGTGTCCAGATGGGGGGCGAAGAGGACAAAGCCTGATCCTCATCTGCTGCCCTGAGACAGCACAAGAACCAAAGGGAACCAGCTGAAACACGGGAAATTCCATTTAAAACTTGGGAAATGCTTCCTTACTGTGAGGTGCTCGAACACAGGCATGGGTTTCCCTCAGAATCTGTGGAATTTCCATCCTTGGAGGACTTCAGGGTCCAAATGGATGTGGTCCTGGGCTGTTCTAGAGGCTCTAATTGCTACTCTAATTAGTCTAGATACTGCTTTGAGGAGCGGGGTGGACGAGACCATTCCAGAGGCTCTTTTCATCCCAGCCCTTGAGGTGGAGAACACCTCAAGGTTCTCTCAGTTACTCCCCTAATGCCCCGAGGGACTTTCCCAAGCCCCTCAGAGCAGGGTGTGAAACAAAACCACCCGTTCCCTTTGCCAGTATTCCCTTTCCAGCTTCCTGCCTGCCTTGATAGGTCGCGTCCAGCTGGAACATCGTTGACTTTGCCTTGGAACAGAGGTGTGCGTTCCCAGAGCAATCAATAAGTCCCACAGACGGATTTATTGGTCCCCACTCTCTGTAATTAAGCTCAGCAGGAGCAATAACAATGCCTTCGGTGTTCATCCTTTCAAAGTTGTCCTCTGCTCCCTTTAATCTGTCTGAACAGATGGAGCCCTGCTCCATCACCTTGCACACTTTTTCCTGAGCTATTAAAGCCCCAGCAGAGTTTAAGGGGGATAAAGTGAAGGCAGCAAATGTTTAATAATTGCTGTCGCTTACTCCTTCACAAGGTTTTGGGGTTAATGAATAAAACATGTTCTTAAGAGGCTGGGCACTGGGAAGTCAACAGAGAACGTCCTGCTGAGTTCAACAAACTGTGCCAGAGATGGAGATCCAACATTTACGTCCAGGGAATATTTATCTTACTGTGTTGATACTCCAGGAATCTCCCTGAACCACAATGCCCAAATCCCAGGCCAGCCAGTAATGAGTTTTTAACTCAGTAGTTTTGAGCTTACCAAGGATGAACTCATCAGTTGGTTCCTTCTCCAGTGACACATCAATGACCAGGACTGGAAGTGCCAGGATTCCTGTCGTGGGGGGCACTTTGTTGTAAGATTATTTGTCTCAAATTTGGTAAATGACTGTGTTAAACTATTCCCTTAGTGCCAAGAAGGGGGTGGCAGAGCTTGGCCCACTGCCACAAGTGAACATTTCACACCAGACATCACCTGGAGTGCCGATGATGCTCTCTGCTCAAGGCAAAAATGCTCTTTGTACCTTTAGATCAATAAACCTACTTAAATGAAAAAAAAAAGAGAGAGAAAAATAAAACCTCTATACCAGCCAATTTTTGGGGAGGAAAATTAATTCTGCTGAAGTCAATGGAACTACAGGAATGTCATGGGAAAAAATGGCTTAACCTTATGATGCTGCATCATAGAAAATTCGACCCCTGTGAACAAGGTTAATGCCCTCCCTGTACACTGAATTTCAGCTTTGCTTTTGCCAAAACTCTGTAACGCAACAGCTCAGGCAGTTCATATAAAAATACCAAAAATGTATGAATTTTCATGGGTTTATTCTCTGATACATTCAAAACCTGCAAATAGGAGCAGGATTGCACATTCCACATTCCACTCTAATTTCAAAGAATAAGGACCCACGTCCTGTCGTCCCAGAGAATTTTACCCACAGCTCATCCGAAGGTACCCACTGACCAAGAAAACTCCAAATGTGCTGAGATTAAATCTGTAAAGTAAATCTACACTAAACCCAGCTCGGTTTATGAGGCCTTAGCACTGGCTTTAATAGGATTTGGAGCAGGTTTAAACCTCGGTGTGACTGAGATCCCAGACTGGAGCAGATGCTAAGTTGGCTCTGGGTGCACTGGCAGCCAGAATCTAGCCCTGATTGATGGGAAAAGCTCTTCCTGCCTCGGTCACCTCAGTCCAGGGTTTTAAGGGAAAAGAGGTTGGAGAGGTCTGAGCACAGCACAGAGCCTTGGAGAGCTTTAACAATTCCCTGGCTCTCCCTTGGGGTTTTGTATTTGGTTTTTTAAATTTTTTACTCACAACCAAAGGGAAGAAGTCGCCTTTGACGCGAAGTCCGGAGCAGTAACTCGTGGCACAGAGTAACTCTCTGAGCACGGCCTGCTCAGGGTTAAGGGTACAGATGTGGCTGCTGGCTCCTCTCATGTTCATTAATTACACATTTATGGATGCCTTATTGATCCAGAAGGATTTTGGGACAATTCACCAAGCTGGTGACACCGATCTTGCAGCCCGTTATCTTCTCCCGGGTGTTTAATGCACCCAGCACTGGGGGAACCTTGAAGAAAGGTGAAGCACAGCACCCTGGCTGTTGATTTTGGTCACCCCAGACGTTGATTTTGGTCACCCCAGATGCTGGTTTTGGTCACCCCAGATGCTGGTTTTGGTCACACAGGATGTGCTGGAGGCTCATACGGGTTTTATAGGCTTTGTGCCGTGTTCCAAAACTCTGCTGGAAGCCAAGAACCTCTGATGGAGAAATGGCTGCACTGAGGGAAATCAAGATTCTCCCCCAAAATTCAGAGAGTTCCTGTCACCTGCAGCACTGGCACAACTTTGTGAACCAGAGTTTAACTCCCCCACGATGAGCAGAGCTCAGATTTTCACTGACAGGATTTCTCTGTGCTACCCTGGGCCACCAAAACTCTCCTTCACTCACCCTCAGTATTTCAAGCTCCTCTTTGAATTATAAACTCTTCACAAATACCAGCGAGCCCCTTGGTAAATATTCTTGCTGGGTTTCACATCACTACCACCGGCCCACGTCAGTCCTTCTGTCATTTCTCATTGAGGTGAAATCTGCTGAAAACTCACCCAGCAGAGACAATTAAAAACAGTGCATAAAGGGCATCCTTGGCACTCTGGAATGCTGTTGACAAAATGAAGACATTGCTCACAATTACACTCGGGGTAATTTATGCAGCTGGTGGCTCCTGCCAGCACAGGCAATGCCAGCCCTGCTAATGAAACCGGGATCAATCTGACAGCAGAATGATGGCAGATTTTGAAAACAAGGACCAGCAGTTTGCAGGTGGTTTAGGCAGCTATAAAATCTGATTTATAAGGGCTTTTTAATCCTTGTTTTAATTCACCTTGTGGGAATGGACCATCATAAAGCATCCTGCCACGTTACAAGCACCGAGCTGTTTGGGATCCAGCATGGCTCGAGTACAGGGAATTCTACAGATTTTGTTGCAATTTTTTTGGTTTCTGCTCCAACCCTGCTCCCTCCCCACTCTCACCCTGACCTCAGACACAGGTTTAATTCCCTGGCATCCTTATTCACATACTTGTAGATTAGAACTGAAGCAATAGAGGCACAGCCAGGCCGGAGCTGAGCTTTGGCCATCCCTTATCCTCCCCAGGCTGCAATTTATGCAGCTGCTGTTGAACATGGAGCCACATCCATCTCCCCACAGCACCATTCCTGCTCCACAGCAACGGGCACTGCAGGGACACTCCGTGCCCCATCTCCATAAAACCAGATGGCCCAAAGGGGGTCTCCAAACAGTCCTTTACATGTGACACTTCTGTGTGCACAGGAAAGGGGCAGAACTGAAATAGGAAGAACGGACAAAAAAAAGGGATGGATTTTAAAGAGACAGTGATTTCCCGGTGATGGCGCAGAACGTGGTAATTCCCAAGCAGAAATCCAGGGGCTCTATTCCCTCTGCACCGAGCTGCAGTCTGCTGGAGGGCTCTGCCTCCTGCAGCGTTTTTGGATTGATGCCACTGCTGCAATGGATTCCCAGGAGATCCCAGGGCTTCTCTCCTCCCCTGCTAACACCCTCCCCACGGAGGGGGCTGCGGAATCAGACCTGAGCCCATCCCGTAACTCCACATCTCCACGGGAATTCAGCCCTTTGGAAAAAGGACCAAATATGGCACAAGATGAGGTTTACATGAAGCACACGAGATGGAAGGAGGGAAGGTGTATAATCGGTGTCCATTTGAGTGCAGCATCCTTCCCCCCTCAGATATAAACTGAGGGAAAACAGAGCACGAGGTCCCCCTGGGGCTGGCAGAAATGTTGGTTAAAAACCAGTTTCCATCTCATGGAGGGAAGGAATTGGAGTTTTAACTCAGCACACCACGGGTTCTTGAAATAGCAGCCCTGTCTGACCTCCAAGCCCAGCACCACCACAAATCAGTCTGGGTGGCAAAAAAATTTATTAGCACCATTTGTCATAAGCAGATTTTACCAGGTGACAGGGATCTGCTGGGTGGAAGTGGAGAAAGGTCGGGTTACTCTCAGAAATAGAAAGACAGCAGCATTTCTGCACAGCAAAATACTGCAAAACAGTTCAAGAAATGCTCCTGAAATTCTGCAGGGATGGAGGGAAGGGACACATTCCTCCTGCCCTGACTGATGGGAATGTTCTCAGTGAGGATCCACGTTTCCCAGCAGTTTAAAAGGAGATACTGACAGAAAGGCAGGATGGCAGATGTCCCGGCTAACTGAGCTCCTGGCCAGTAGGACATTATCTGTGACCCTAAAACATCCATGGGACCACAGGGAGCAATCCTGGGTGTCTGCCTGGCAGCCAGAGGGCTGGATCAGGATATAAACATTCTGATCTGAAGAACCTGATTTTATTCTCGTCTGTTCTGGTACCATTATAGACACGTTAAAAGTCCTCTCATCTTTTTAGTACTGCAGAGAGTGGTGTAAAATAGGGTGGAGATAAATCAGGAGCAGTCCTGGAATATTCCTGCTCTTTTAAAAGGCATTTCCTGTAATCTTTATGCACAGCAAGGGAGGATAAAAAGGATCTTGAGATGTTGTTGTTTACAGCACCAAAATCCAGGGTCAGCCTCACGTTGCAGGTCACCAGTGCCAGGCACTTTCATTACAGCAGTTCCTCAAAAAGCAATGGGTCCCACCACGGATGCATCAAAAAAGGCCCAGAATGTTCATTTTCTAACATCACCCAGGCTTCTCCACACTTCCAAGAGCCTTTTCCCATCCCAAACAGAATTTTCAGACCAACAGCACCTGCCAGGCCGCTCTCAAGGAGGAGACCAAAGACCCCCAGGCACCAACATCTCCAGGGGCACAGCAGGAAGAACTCACTCACCAAATCATTAAATAAATATTATTATTTAAGAAACGTGAATGCACATTTCCTTCAGCCTGATGGGTGGCAGAAACTCTCCAGCTACTCCTACAAAACCACCAGGCAGGAGCAGCCCTCAGCTTCCCTTCCTTTCCAGCCCTTCCTGGGGCCCTGATTAAAGACCTGTTTAGGAAGGGAGCAGTACCTGCTGGAACAAAGCAGCTGCAGCACCTGGGTTTTCCCCAGAGCTCTCCTGCCTCACGCAGCCAAACCCCGTGGAGGTTCTGTAATTTGGTAAGTGCCTTTTGAACGGTTCCAGCTGCAGCAGCCCTTGGGTTGGAGTGCTTTGTACATCACCTGCGTTTATTATCCTTCAGGCAACCATTCCCCTTGTTTCGCTCGTTAATTTATTGCGTGTTTGCCTGCCGGACCACACTGGGAACGCTGCTCCTTTTCCAATCAGTTCTGTCCCGGGTGATGCTGTCAGTGGGACTCTATGAACAAACCTCTCACACGGCAGCCTCGCTCCCGGCGGCGCTCGGGGTGTGACTGCCACGCTGTCCTCGGAGCAAATTCGGCAGGGGAGAGGCTCGGATGCTGGGAATGGCTCTTGCATGATTTATCACCAGCAGGCAGGAAGAAGGATGGGGCAAAGCAATGGAGAAAATCAGCTCCTTAACTGTGTTTGAGCACTTCCTAAATCTGGGGAGGGAAGAGATCCTTTGCCTTTGTTGAATGGACAGTTGCAAAGGCCAGTCCTGCACACACGTACACACCTGGATTTTGTGTATTATTCCAGCTGTGTACCTACACAGAAGCCACAGGAAGGTTGTGTTATTTGGAATAAATAAATAATGTTCCTGCTAGGAAAGGTTATTATCCTTCATGGAGGATAAATGAACCATTTTTTTCACCAGGAGGAGGAATCAGGTGGAAAACTCATCTGGTTTGCAACTGTAGGGCACAGGTGAAGGCTCTTTTTCATTAATATAATTATTATTAGTTACTGTGTAGTTCTTTTTTAATATATTATTGTTGAACCAAATAGCTCCTGCTTTTCATTAGTAGCGATTCCCCACAGGTCACCCCATTTATCAGCACTCATTAAACGCCTCTCTGAGGAGGAGGAGCAGAACCAGCTCCGCTCTGATGTCCTCCAAGCCACAGGGTCTCGTGTTCTCCATAGACTGAGAGGGATGTGGAAGTGCCTCCTACTTCCCTGCCATTCCCACAGACCTCATTTTAGCCCCGGCCGCTTCCAAAGGGGAGGAGGTCAGGAGCGGACAAGCAAGGGCACTTTGGTGCACTCCAGACAAGCAATAAGAAATCTTAGTTCGCCTCAATTACAGCTAATTAAACCACAGATAATTAATGTGGCATCTAGATGCGTGTACACCCGTGGCACTGGGCAGCTGAGAGGCCGCAGGGCTCTGTTTGTGGTGCTCCATGCACTCTCCTGCACAATTCCTTCGGTGTGTGAGCTCCGTCCCGGTCCCCGAGGAGGGGAATGGGAACAGGGGTCAGGGGACATTGGCCAGAGCCCTCAGGCTCGTGTCCCCGAGCGAACAAAGGAGCATTGAGGGATGAAAACCACGTTCTGTCATTATGTTGAAGCCACGGTGCAGAGGTAATTTAGTTTTAGGAAGCAAAGTTCTCAAGAATTGGATGTACAGGGAAACCACGACCGCTGGAAATGGGCCGTTTCTCAAACCCTTGTCAAGACCCAGGGGGAAATCATAAAATCGTGGAATGGTTTGGGTTGGAAGGAACCATAAAGGTCACTTAATTCCACCCCTTGCCATGGGCAGGGACACCTCCCACTGTCCCAGGGTGCTCCAGCCTGGCCTTGGACATTCCAGGGATCCAAGGGCAGCCACAGCTCCTCTGGGAATTCCAGCCCAGCCCCTCCCCACCCTCACAGGGAACAATTCCTCCCCAGTACCCCATGTACCCCTGCCTTCTGTCAGTTTGACACCATTCCCACCTGTGCTGTCCCTCCGTCCCTTGCAGTCTCTCTCCATCTCTCTTGTCCCCTTCAGGTGCTTGAAGGCCACAGTTGGGTCACCCTGAAGCTTCTCTCCTCCAGGCTGAACAAACCCAAGGCATTTTTACCTCCAGGTCTCAAAATAAAAGCAAAACTTACAGCACTTTGCGCATTTTCTGCCAGCCAGAACAGCTCTTTGATGTTTGCAGCTTTATAGTTTAACAATAAAAATCCCTTTTTCATATTTGTTGCGTCTACAAGTTGTGCTCTCCTCTGACACTCTGACAAGGCCCCATGATGAAAAAAAAAGAATCAAGGATGGGATCTCTGCAAGTTTCATAGCTCTGCCAAGTTCCATCAAAACAACTCACCCAGGGGACCGACTGGAGAAATAGAAATAAAAACCCTCTCACATTTCCCAAAACCCGAGCGCCACAAAATCCATCTTCAAATACCCAACCTGAGCCTGAATCTCAGCCACGCTTTAATTTCAGTGCAGAATTTACATCACAAGTCCAAACCTCAGTTCAGTAACCTTTAGCACGTACGTGATCTCTAAACTGCAGAAATGGTTCCTTAAAACATCCTGGGAACAAACCGGGCCAACACTTGATTGGGTTGTTAAATTTCATATGCTAAAAAAGGCGTAGATCCTGTGCTCTGCAACTCCCCTCTCTGGGTCTGAAAGCACTCCATGAGGAGGGAAGTGATTTCTGTTCTGCAAACATTCCTGCGCTCACGTAGCGAAATGAGGAAGAATAATTGGAGTACGAAGGAATGGGGGAATTGATCCCCGTGTTTCACTGGGCAGAGCTGGATCGTGAACACAGGGACAGAACAGGGCTGAGGCACTGCCACGATCCCAGTGCTGAGGGAGGGTTTTTTGTCACTGGACTTTGTTCTTGCCCCTGGTCCCTTCATCCAGCAGGACGTTCATGGCAGCCTCCAGCACAACGAGAACCTCAGCCCACCACATTCCACTCGTGGATTGATTAACTTCTTCTGCTTCCTGAATTCTTCTTAAACTAAATCCCCCAAAAAGTCACTGACGAGGCTGCACCATACCCTTGTGCCCTCAACTCGAGCGGAGGTTCAGCCTGAAATCTCCATTTTCAGCCTCTCTAAGACACAACATGAAGCTGGTATCACTGGGAACGTTTTCATGGCCTTTTCCACTCTCTGCCCCTGCCCTCTGCACCCCTGGGCCACCTCAGTGGCCTGGTCACGCTGACCCCACTGCCCTTAAGGCGCCCAGCTCCTCCCTGTGCCCTTCTGCCGCATCCCTGGCTCAGCTCTCAGCTCCAATCCCTGGCACCGAGCACAGAGCAGGTGACCCGTGTCCAGTTACAGCCAGCCGAGATCCGAGATCCGTGACATGTCCGTGGGAGTGAGCAGGGAGCAGAGCTTCCCTTCTCCATCTGGTTTTCAGTAGGATTTGTGCAGTACCGACCCTTTTCCCTGTGCCAGGGTGGGCTCAGCCGGGCGAGGCCTCGCTTGCAGCTGCTGCGAAGAAGCCACTGCCCCGTCCCACCCTAATTCCACCCAGGACAGATGTTGGATGTGCAGATGTTTGGCTGCAGGGAAGAGACCAGGCCCTGCTAAAGCCTCTGCTGGTTCAGGTAGAGTTTGTGTTGGAGACAATTTAATGGGAAGAGGGTTTGTTTTATTCGGGGGCGGGTGGATGGGGGCTGGAGTTGTCCTTAAAAATAAAACCTTGCTGCCTTTAGGAACATAAAGGAAACAGTAGGGGGAGGTCCCGACAACAGAGAACTGACTCAGCACACACTTCATCTTCCATGGGCTGCTTTGCCTTCCAGAGTGGTTTCAAAGACTCTCCAGGGTGTGAGTTTTAGGAGGAACCTCAGTTTAGGGTGGGTGGGTTCATTGTGAAAGCAAGACAGTAACATCCAAAACCTGTTTCTTCTGCAGGCATCTCTCAAACACAACCATGGGGGACTCTCACAGCCGTTTTTTCTCTCCCTTTTTGGGCAGGCTCTGGAATTTTAACACCAGTTAGGTACCTAACAGCTGCTCCCCTGTGAGTAGGATTGGAGCAGACAGTTCCAGCCCTTGAATGATCAGAGGCAGAAGATGTTTCTTGCTCCTGACGTTTCTGTGACTGCACAGTGCCACCAGCCCCACTGACTCATCCATCTCTTTGTTTCCATCTCCACGACCTCATTAGAAGCTAAACGTTGGGATTTATTTATAGCTGGACTTAATTGATTACATTAATGACTAAGACAGCAGGACACAGCTGAGCGTCTCAGACGGAAAATTAAGAGCTTCTATTGTGACCTGCATGATAAAAAAGCTGCTCTTTGTGCCTCAGCCTGAAGACTCAACACCTTGGAGAAGCAGCTTCCACTCAGTTCCACTTAGTTTTGTTTATGGGTGATGAATATCCAGTTCCATGTCAGCGCACACGCGAGGAGCGAGGGAGCACCTCCAAGTGAAAAAGCCGATCACAGCAGATGAGGCTCACCCAAAGCGACGGCGCACCTCTGAGCGCCAAAACAGAGCTCCTGCCTCACAAAAAGGTTATTTTCATTTTCAGACAAGGTGGAAACAAAGTGTGGGTCACTGCCGGAGGATGGGGGGCACGGACTGGCGATCAAAGCCAGGGCAGAGCAAAGGCACAGCTCTGCTGCCCTTGGATGTCACAAATACCAACAACTTCTGCTTCTCCGCCGCATGATTTGAAATTATTTCTGCTCGGAGGTTTTCATCTTTATAAAACCTGATCCACAAACACCAGTCAGTTACCCACAAATGATCAAAACAAGCTAAGGTAACAGAAAAATTTACAGAAATTTAAAATAAAGGCTTTTTAGACCAAAAAAAACCTGCCCCCAACCCCCAAGTTCATAAATACTGTGTTACATAACTTTTCTGAGGTTTGATGCATGTCCTGTCCCCACATGGCCACCCTCATTTGAGACAAAGGATATCTGTCTGAAACATTTACTCAGAAAGAACTAATTAACTCTCTACTTCATTAGTGAAAAATAATATCAGAGTGAGCTGGAGCGAGAATGATCTTAAACAATTAATGCTTAATTGCTTGTGCTTGTACAAAAGACCTTGACAAATTCCTGGTAATGGTTTATCCTCCTTCCAGGAGCAGTGAGTACCCTCCTAGGGCTTTAGGAAGGGGATGATGTTAACTCTTAATTAACCATTTGATGGCTAATTAATAGTGTATGGGAAGAAGGGGGGAAGAAAAAAGTACTTCATAATGATTGGAAAGTACCCAGAAATTGGTTTATTTCTTTCTGAATTATTTTAATGTTTTAGTCTTAATTAAAACAACAACAACAAAAAATTAAAACAAAAATTAAATTAAATTAAACTAAATTAATTAAAACAAAAAAAAACAACAAAAAAAAACCTAAAAAAAAATATCTTCAGCTACCAGAGGTTTTCTCAGCCAAGATATTAAAGAAAACATCAAATTTCCGTGGAATATAAGGAATGAAAGCCATTCCTGGACTAAATGATGTTGAGATATTGAAGCAGCACACAGATAATAACATTTCACTGAGAAATTCCTCGTGGCTTTTCTGTTCCATGCCTGCCCAAGCCGTGGGGGTGAAGGAAGCCTGTGAGTCCTGGCTGATCCCAAGTATCCCCAGGGCTTGTCTGCTAGGAAATGCAGAGGTTAATCCTTGCCCTTTCTCCTTGCTACTGCAGCAGGATGAAAGCTGAGTTTCCCCCAGCTCCAGCTCCTGAGTTAAAATGAAAGTGCCAGGATGTGGGGAGTCTGCTGTAGTGAAGATCCGGCAGCTGTCCGGGCAGGGTTCTGCTTGGGAAGCTCCTGCAGGAGCTTGGCATCCTCAGGGCGTTCGCGTGGTGCAAAACCACGGTGTGTTTTCCTCCGTGAGAGCAGAAGCTGAGGTCTGAAGGACCTTTGCAAGTTCATGGCTGGGTTCAAAGCATGGACATCTAAGCTCGTCTGAGAGCGTTTATGGTGCAAATCACACCATGAATGCAGCCCTGGTTTGGAACGTGCAGTGGAGCCATCAGGATCTCCTTCCCAGTGACAGCAGGAAGGGAAAAATGCTCACAAACCCAGCACTGAAGGTGGTCAGGAGCTCCCCAGCTCAGCAGGGCCACCATCTCAAGCTCAGGAGTTCATCAAATCACAGGATCATGGAATGGTTTGGGTTGGAAGGCATCTTAAATCCCACCCAGTGCCACCCCTGCCATGGCAGGGACACCTCCCCCTGTCCCAGGGGGCTCCAGCCTGGCCTTGGGCACTTCCAGGGATCCAGGGGCAGCCACGGCTGCTCTGGGAATTCCATCCCAGCCCCTCCCCACCCTCACAGCCAGGAATTCCTTCCCAATATCCCATCCATCCCTGTCCTCTGGCAGTGGGAAGCCATTCCCTGTGTCCTGCCCCTCCATCCCTTGTCCCCAGTCCCTCTCCATCCTCTGTCAGTTCCTTCAGGTTCCGGAAGGTGCAGTTAGGTCATCCCAAAGCTTCTCTTCTCCAGGCTGAACATTCCCAGCTTTCCGAGCCTTTCCCGTGCCCTGATTTCCTCCCCCAGGCTCTGCCTCCCATATGCTGGAGTTTGTGTGGGGCTCAGGGAGCAGCAGTGACCGTGCTGTGCCCCAAACCGGCCACTCCTGGAAAATCGGGATAACAACCCAAGGATCTGCCTCCCCTCCTGACATTGCCACGCTCAGAGAAAGTCAAACCTCTCATCAGGCGTCTCACACACCATCTGTGTGGGGAATCCAGGTCTCAGGCTGGCTGAGCCTCGTGATGAATGTCCCCTGCCAGAAGTGAAAGCGTGTCTTAGGTTACAGTGTAAGATGTAACCAAAAGTGTTCTACCACCTTCTGCTAAAACCAGGTGGGGCAGAGTTCTTTCTCTCTTCCATGACACATCCCTGATGACTCCCTCCAGAGGGACATCTTCTGCTAGTGGGCCATCCAGCCTCACTGCTTGTCTCATAGAATTACATCAGCCCACGGTGAGGTGCTCTGCCCAGGGGGTGGAACCAAGCATTCCCACCTGGATATGAGCTGGGGTTTGGAACAGCACAGCCAGCCCTACCCACCGGATTCCCAGAGGACAAGAGCTGCCACTGGACCTTCACCAGACCCTTCTACAGGACACCGCTTTGGCAGAACCACTTCATCTGGGCTGCTACCACCACCCTGCCCTACAGGGTGTCAGGTTGTGTCCTGGCTCTGTCACTGTTCTTGTACTATTGCATTTATTTTATTTTTCCTATTAAATCATAATTCTGACTTGTGATCTCCCACCGGTTTGCTTTCAGACTGGTACAGGTGACCCTGCCAAGTCAAGGCTTCCCCTGTTTGTCATTCCTGCTCTAACGACTTGTCCCTTTGTTCCAAATTGTGGGATGTGCTCCTGTTGATGGGAGTTGATACCAATGAGAAAGCTGAGTCCTAGGAAGTGCCAGAAACCCGATTCTGGTTTTTTAACCTCAATTTGATGAGAAACAGACCTTGCCAATGTACAGATAAAAGGCAACATGGAAAATCTCTCCTCATTTCCAGCCCAGCCCAACCCATACAGTCTGAGGGGAGTGTTTTGCTGTGGGATTGATCTTCCCAGTATTGAGCAGAGCAGGGAAGGAATTGCAGGATCTCAGGATTTCCAAGACCCTTCAGGCTTGTTTCTCCCTCTCCTGCCAGCAGCAGAACCTGCCTTGTTTGGGGACAGCCCAAAGTGACTGTGACTGTCACACTCAGCACAGCTTGAACATCCAGAGCTGCTGCAGAAGGACACTGGAGGGGCAGGAAAAAGATGGGAATGGACCTGATGGCCTCAAAAGCAGGGCTGAGCATCCCTTTGGATGGATGGACAGGTTACCTGCTGCCCTGATGCCACAGGTGGCATTTCAGTGCCGGGGGACAGCGCTGCTCCCAAAACAGGACTGGATTCCAAAGCCTGTTCCCATCCTTGCTTCACGTTGTGGTTTCATTTGTGGCTGGAGAATCCTTGGCATCCGGATTTTATCTGCGCTGCAGTTTGGCCAGAGATTGAAAGGGAAATATTTTAAGTTTTTCTTTTTCCATAGTTTCTGTTTGTTTGTGGGTTTTTTT
>VZRQ01005511.1:0-33566 GCA_013397975.1 Machaerirhynchus nigripectus | reverse complement strand
GGGTTTTTTGTTTTGTTTTGTTTTTTGGGGTTTTTTTGTGATTTGTATTTTGTTTTCCCAAACATACAGTGTAAAAACGTTGCCCTTCTTGGTGAAGAGCTGTTACACACAGTGTGGGTGACGCGTTCCCGCCGAACCAACTCTCACCTCGGGGTAAAATCCTGTCTCCACCCTGGCCTCAGTGCACCACTGGAGCTCAGAAATTCTGGCAGAAGCAGGGAGATGCTGCCTGTGCAGAGCTCTGTGTGGGACAGATCTGAACCCAGGTGGTTTAAAAAATACATTTGTGTGTAGGGGTGTCCAAAGGCACATTTTGTAGCTGTGTGTGCGCACAATTCTTTCACTTCTAAATCACGCTAAGAAAGCAAATTAAAAAATGCTCTTGGTGCCTCAGTGGGTGACACTGCTGTGTTGTCACGTGTTTTTATGAATGGATGGAAGGAAAATAAAAAATACGTTTCTTATGGGCAAAATCCCAAAGGCTCGGCCGTAAATCCTCCTGTTCCAGCAAACCAGGAGTCCTGTGTCACACAGCTGGAACTGCTCTCTGGGGCGCTCCCGTGCTGCTGTTTGGGAAGAATGGCTTTATTTACCACTGCTGATGGGATATTTACAGATCCAGGCATTTAACTTCTGGTTTGTTAGCCCCAGCTCCGCTGCGTGCTGAAACATCCTTTATTTATACATTTATGTCTATGGATTTATACATAAATGTCATGTACGTGCATATAAACACATGCACACACATACATGTATTTGTGTATTTATTTCTGCATAGCTACAGCGTTTACATCTATTTATTTGTGATTCCAAAAATGACAACATGACCTTGATGTTGTGGAACTGCCACATCCATTCCAGTTGCTCTATAATTAAATGTCCCAAGAGACAGCCAGGAAACACTTCTAGGCAGGGAGAAGGGAACATCTCAGATGTATCCACGTGGAAGTGGGACTGAGACTCAGATTTAGAGATGCCAGAGCGTTCAGGGATTTTCGGATTTTCAGGATCAGTTGGATTCCTAACCCATGCAAATTTATCCGGGGTTAAACCAAGTTTTTGAACAGCAAAGATATTTAAGTTCCTTATTCTTACTAGGCCTACAAGTGTCTTTCTAGCCAGGATCCCACGGAAAGTTTTGCATGGGATATTTGGGAATCTGGGTCTGTTCCTTTATTTCTCCGTAAGCCCTTCTGCACCTTTCAGAGTTCAAGTAATTTTTGAAAGCCAAGAACATCCAGTAAAGCCCCTCTCAAAGAAGAACCCCTTGTATGGCACTTTTTGTAAAAGTTTTGGCATAAAACGTGCTCGATACTTGGAGCAGTTTTGTGTTTGCTGTTTGTTTTCATATTATTATTATTTTTATTATTATAACTAAGTGCTACTTTAAAACCCTATAATTCAGTCCTTAGAGAACTTCCCAAGGCACAGCCAAGAGTTATAATTTGTTTTTTAAGTGTTCGGGAAGTTAATTCCTTCATTTAAAGATGTGCAGCTCTGGGCGCTGCTGCTGTTTGAAGTGCCCAATATGCAAAGGATCAGACCCTAATTATTAATCTCTGAGCACCACTGACTCCTGAATTATCTGCTCTGCTCATCCCTCACTCAGAACATCCCCGACCTTGGCTCCTTCCACTGATAACAAACTTGGGGAATAGGAAGAAAAAAGAAAGCCCAGGGAATGCAATTAACCTCTGCTGAAGAACCAAATTATTTATGGGAGGGCTGACTCGAGTTCAGCTGGAGGCTGGGATGATTTTTCCAAGGGAAAACTGAGCCTGATCATGGAGGTGCAGCTGATTCAGAGCTGAAGTTCCAGCCTGGCTGCAGAGTTGGGGCTGGAGGGCTCTGGCCATGGAGCTGGGCTGATCCCTGACCCGTGTCCTGGCAGCTCCCGGGCTGATTTCTCCCAGGGCAGGAGCCTGTGTGGACTTTGAGGATAAATTAATTACCCTCGTCCTTGCCACTGGCCTCTGTGGGTTGGGATAAGCTCATTTTGCCCCCTTCTCCTCCTGGATCAGAGACGAGCTGGTTCCCCATCAGACTTGAAATCCATGAGGGAAACAAAAACAAACAAACAACAGACAAACAAACAAAACACCACCAAACAACAACAAAAAAATCAAACTTTTCTAAAGCTTGGACTGCAGTTTAACCGAAATTCTCCCTTGTCACTTTGCAGCTCAAGGCAAGTTTTTATTTTCCCTGTAACACTGAAAACCCTTTGTTATTTCCCAGAGAAATCCTGGATTATTTTCCGGCTCCTTGCTTACTTTGTGTGCTTTCAGACTGAAAGAAAGTTTCATTGTTCCTGCCTTAGTTTTGTCTCTCATGAAGGCACACTGATGTGAGTGAGAAAACAGGACACATCAGGCCGAGCTGAACATCTTGCTGGGTTAACTGTTGCATGTGATGACCTTAGAGGTCTCTCACACCCTGAGAAATTGTTTATCCCGGTGTTAAGTCTTTCATTTCCGTACAAGAACAACCAAACCAGCAGGAATGGCCTTCATACCAACAGCATTTTAATCTTATTAATGCATTTTTGCTTAAAAAGTACAAACTTTGTGCACAGGTAACTCCCGGAGGCAGCTTTTGTGTGGGATGAGCATGTGGGGTGGGGGTAGGGGAAAAGATGGAGTTGTACTGGAGCTGCGCTGGTTTTCCTGGCCCTTTTATGGAGATCTGGGCTGTAGGTCCAAGAAAACTTTCCAAGATTGGGTCCCATTCTCTGTAAGTTGATTTTTCCCAGATCTTCCCAGTTGATTTTTTTTTGGGGGGGGGAGGAAGGAGCACAGAAAACCCTGAGACCTTGAAGTTACTGATTCAATCCCAGATCCGAAATTCCAGGCGGGTTAGCACAGCCTCTCGGTCCAGAAACTCCTCACCTCATCCCCCTTTCCTCATGCAGCTGGAACAGCCCATCCAAGCCTGATTTGGGCTGTAAAGGCACCAAATTGTTCAGGTTTGGGGAACCAGTCCCTGGCCCGGCTGCTGGGGGCTGGGGATTGGTGCCTTTTGCTCGGCTGGATGGAAAGCAACGCAGATCCTGGGAATCCTCCACCCAGGAGGGTTGGGACCAGCCCAGCAGAACACAGGAGTGGGGCAGCCTCGTGAACAGGGTTTCCAAAGGGATTACAAAGGATTAGGATGAGTTGCTGAGATCTGGGCGTCTTCACCCTGCCTCTAGCTGGCAGAGGGTCCATTGGTGTAGGAAAGTCTTCTGTGGAACCAACAGATTTTTCCAGAGACAGCGGGGAAATTCATTTACAAGCACCAAGCCAGGCTGCTTTGTTATCATCTCACTGTAAAACCCTTCTGGTGGCTCTTTAATAACCCCCAGCTCCCTTCCCAAGGGCTGACACTGCCGGAGGAAGTGTTTCAGCTCTCAGGGACTCCTTCCCAGAGACTTTCCAGAGATAATTGCCTCAGCAGGAATTGAATCCAAACAAATGCATTTTCCCTCTTGTTTTAGCAGCTCCAGAGCCTGCACTTGCCTCCCTCTCTTTCGACAAGTACATTTTTTCCTGGTTTTTTAGAGTCATTAAAACAATTAGGGTTTGATGCGTAAGATCTCTCCACCCACTTCAAGATAATTGCAAGAGCCCTGCTGAATTAAACTGGAGCTGCAGCTTCACCCAGGAAACAATTGCTGGATGGGCTGAATTATCCCCACTTCCTCAAATCACTAAAACTGGGGGTCCCAGACAAGCCCTCTGGGATTAAATCTACTTCATCTGGCATTAGGCATTAATTCAGTCAGCCTTGCTTAAGGCAGCAGCTCTGGCTCTGCAGGAATTGCCTCTCTCATCATCTGCTGCCACTGAATTCCAGATTCCCAGTTTCAGCCAGTCCAGCTTTAAGTGGGAATTGCAAAGGGGAAGTTGCCTGCTGCTCTTCACTGAGGTCCTCAAAACCCCTGGGGTACCCAAGACTTGACTCGTGTGTGTCTGAAGCTGCAAAGATTTCTTTTCTAAAGGGTTCATTTTGTATTGTTGGGTTCATCTTCTTGCCAGAGTTCTTGGACCTGTTAGTTCTGGTTGTTTCCAGTAACTCTCCTTCTCCTTCCTCTGCAAAAAGAAAAATAGAAGTCAAGTCCTCACTAAATTGTGTTGTTTTTTATTTGCTCCAGCAGATGAGTAGAGTTTTTTCAGACAAAAAGAACCCCACCAAGTTTTTAGATCTTTAGATTCAGTTTTCTATTCGAAGAATTACCCACGTGTTAGGATACTCAAGGAATAAAAACCTGGCAGGCGGGATGTAGCTGTAAATGAGATTGGTTTCTATTTCTTCTCCCTCTTCTCTCCACTATGATTTAAGCAAATGTTGCAGTTATTTTCCATTGTGTGATTGTTTCCAGTTTGACCAATGTGAGGGGAAAAACCCCCACAAACCCAGCCTGGAATAGGAATTCTATCTGAGATAAATAACACCATAAAGATGGTGCAAAAAAATAAATGTTACCATTCCATTTAATAGTATGGTATTAAATCTATTCCCCTTACTGTGGTACATATGTCTTTTGTGTATTCTTTATTTACTGACCTCTTCTACCACCTTTTTATTTGTTTGGCTTATGCTTTCAGGTGACAGTTGTTTATGATCACCCCCTAATTAGAAATGTAAACTTCTCTGCAGCTGCAGCTGTGGGTTCAGGAGGGTTCTCTGCTGCTGGAAATCGTCACTGGTGCAGTGAAGTGGTCTGGGGTTATGGTGAGTGTCAGGAAAATCAATCCATGAACACCAGAGGTTTGTGTCCAAAAAGGAGACAGAGGAGTGCTGTTACTTTATTCGAATAAAGGGAGAGGCCACGGGCATTTCCCTGGGGTCTCTCAGGCTGTTGGAGGACGCAGCCTCCTTTTTATCCTGATTTCCCGGCCGCACTCCCCTCTCTCTTTCCCCCCTGGCTGAGGCACTCGAGAGGTGCAGACTTCCCAAATCACCTAACACAGACACCTTCTGATGTAACCCCCTCCCCTTCTTCTTTTTCTATGGAATTTATGGTTCTTCCCATTGTTTCTTTCACCTCTCAGTATCCACCTTTACCTGCCAGCAGACCCACGGTTTGTTTGTAAAGACAAATCTATCTCCTTCCTTTCACGAGGATCTGGCAGGTTTGTGTTTGTAACCTTTTTGCAGGGTGAAATTAGAAGGGATTCAGGGTTTTTTTTTTTTCTCTGCTTCCTTAGGCAGATCCCACAGACACTCCTGTAGTGCACAGGCAGCAGGGGAAGCTCTGCAGGAATATATTTTAAATAAAACCTCGAGGAATAGCCCTGAGTTGAGTCCCGAGCTGTTCAGCAGCTGTGGAATTGCAGAACAGAGTTTGAATCATTTCTCTGTGACCAACCAGGAACTCAAATCCCACCTTCTGAGTCCTGTTCATGGGATGGTTTTAAAAGGGCCCTTCATGATCATCCAGTTCCAAACCCCCACCATGGGCAGGGACATTTTCCCCTGGGCCAGGTTGCACAGAGCCATATCCAACCTGTGCTCCCCAGTGTCCCATCCCGCAGGAACTGTCCCCATCTCTACTCCCCATTGTTCTTTGCCTTTTATGTGGACTGAGCCAAATTTTGGATCCACATTTTGTGCTCTAAGCTTCCATTGTCACCTGGGCTCTGTGGCCAGCTGGGTCTCACTCCAGCCGAGCTGGGGATAAGCAGCTTAGCCCGGCGCAGTAATTGAATCAAAGCCAAATTCCCGGGCCCAGAAGGTTCATCCCTGCTCAAACAAAGAGAGGCAGCAACGCCACTGGAGCTCAGCTGAGGAGGAGGAAGAGTCCTTTGAAATTGAATCCAGCAGGGAGATTGTGTGTCCTTAACAACCCGTGAGTTTTCCAGTAAACGTGTTTTTGTCACGATGGCTCATAAAAGTGCTTTAAGGATCAGTCTGGAAGGCTCGAGGAGAATAAATCCCTCGTCACCACCTCAGAGGGGGCAAGTTTTCGCCTTCAGTGGCCACTTTTAGTCATCCTGATTTTCCAGCAGAATTGAATTTGTCTCCTAAGGAGATAACAATCTACATTCAGCCCGGCACGTCTCCCCACGGAAAATCCCGACCTCAGTGCCTTTGCACGGAGGTGAAAACTGCAGAGAGAACGAGCAAGGAAAGAGGAATAACTCTGGGATTTTGTAACCCAGCAAGGAAAGAGGGGTAACTCTGGGATTTTGTCTCCTAGCAAGGAAATTGGAATAATTCAGGGATTTTGTCTCCTCGCAAACTCAAACCATCCAGTCCCTGCATTCTTTGCGACATCACTGTGGGGTCTGTCAGAGAAAGGTGAGGAAATTTGAAGGGAGCTGTAGACGGCTAAAAATAAAAGAGCTTCACTGTTTTCTTGCAGATTTTACTACAGGCTAAAGGCAAAACAGACACACCCCCAGAAAAACCTCCAAACAAACAAAAAACAGCACTAAGGTTTCTTGAAATCGTGCAATTCCTGGGATGGTTTGGCTTGGAAAGAACCTTAAAGGTCATCTCATTTCACCCCCTGCCATGGCAGGGACACCTCCCGCTGTCCCAGGATGCTCCAGCCTGGCCTTGGGCACCTCCAGGGATCCAGGGGCAGCTGCAGCTGCTCTGGGAATTCCATCCCAGCCCCTCCCCACCCTCACAGGGAGGAATGCCTTTCAAAATTTCTTATTTGTAGGTGCACCCTCTAAAACTTCTACTCCTTTATTTCCAGTTGCTGCTTGCTTCAATTTGTGACCTATTGATGGGAAATGGAGTTTGTTTGCCTGGATTCCAGCAGGGAACTGATTCTGTTTTGCAGCCTCTGGAACAGAGCTGGCACCAGCCTACAAAGGGAATTTGCAGTTCAAGTGCCCCCGTGACTGGGATTTTAAACTGAAGCTCTATTTTATTAATTCAAGGTGGAGCACTTTGCCATTGCTCTGCGTGCAGCAGCTTTACCTGCCTGTTTGCCCGAACTATCTGCTTTTAATCATCGTAATTATTAAAATGTTATGCTTTTTGATTGTGTATCTGCTCAGGAAAGCAAAGATGAAAGTCAACTGTGGCAACACTTTCAGTTTATTCAGAGGGCCTCAGGAAACTAATGAGATTTATTCTGTGAATTAGTTTATAATTGTGCTTTAACTGCACTGTGACATTTAATAATGTCAGAAGGATTTTGCTTTAGGCAAAGTGATTTCAGCCTCTGTAGAAAATTAATTACCACTTTCTGAATAAACTACTTTTGTGTCTCTGTGTGTGTGTGTGTGCGAGCTAAGTGGTATTTTCAAGGTTAAGCTGCTTCCTCATATTTTGAGGAGAAAAAATTGCATTGAAGACATGGATGGAGCTTCGTGCTTCCCTGACAAGGAGTTAGCTGTGTTTGGTCATTACAAGCCAGGTCCTGTCGTTGGTATGGGATTTATTTTTCCAAATGCAGCCTTAATTCTTGTGTTCTCCAGTGCCCAGCCCTCGTGTGCCTGGTTTGGGGGGATCCAGAGGAGCTGTGAGAGCTGAGGGAGCTCCCCCAGCTGCAGCCCCACCAGTTGCCCTGCATGAATTTCAGTGATTTCTCCCCAAAACCGCTCCACAAAAGCGCTTGGGTCAGAGCCCATCACCCTACTCATGAATATGTACAGTAAGTCAGGTCAGAATAATCTGCTTATCTGCGTGGCCTCATGGGGCTGATCCCCAGGGGTTCGTTCCAACCCCAGCCATCCTGGGATTCTGTGTTGGATGGGTCAAATGGGGCGTTCATCCCTTCTTGTCCCTCCATTTCACCACAAAAAGTCACCTCTCAATACCTGGTGGGCTTGGTGGCGCTCAAGGGAGGAAGAAAGAAAGGGAGAGTTGGCTCACGAGTGTTTTTGTCTCCTCAGAAAAGAAAAAACCTCGGGAACCATTCCACGTCAAATACGTCCAAATGTTGGTCTTGGAATGAGTCACATTCCCACACTTCCCTTTGGTGCTGGAACTGCTCAAGTGGTGCTGCCCGAACCCCTGAGCTTCTCATTTCCCATCCCCCCACTTTAAAACAGATGATTTCTCCCCAATATTTAATCATTGGAAGTTTCATAATAATAACAACTTCAGGGTGCTTCCAATTAACTCAACAATAACTGTAGCTTGGCTAATAAATGTTCAGCTGTGGGCCTGGGATTTATTAGCCCAGGAAAATGGTTATTGCCTCATAAACAGGAAGAACCTCCAGGTGATTTAATGACTCCTGTTCCTCTCACCCTTCATAAATTGGATCCAATAAACAGCTGAGATGAGAGAGATATTAAAAGTATAAACCCCCCGTGACAGCAAACTTTCCGCTGGCAATTACTTAATGATGAAACTGTGTTAATAAATCTTGTAAAAGTCAGCTAATGACACCGCAGGATGACCTGGAGTTGTCGCTCAAGGAATTCACACAATGTTGGATGATTTTTGTTTTATTTTGTGAAGAGTTGAATAAATAATTTGATGTTGTGCCTTTGCTGTGAACAGGGTGCCCTGCATCCGTGCCCACGGACTTCACCTGCAGAGGAGTTGGGGGTTGTTAATGGGTATAAAAACCTGCTCTTTTCATCAGGCAAAACTTGATGTGAAGGTTGTGGGCTCCTCATTTTCTGCGTCGTTTTTCAAATGCTGGGCGAGGGGTTACAGAAAAGAAAGGAATAAAAACCAAATTTCCTGTGGTTCTTTCCAATGTGTTCTGATAAACTTCTCCTCTTTGGCTGTGCTTGAGAAGCAGCAGTTGGGGTGGGGAGATTTTGGCACCATCTCAGGTTCGTGATGATTTCAGTGGGGTCCTGTTGTCCCACACCTGCAGCCTCTTTTCCCACTCCTTGTGTTCTCCTTGTCTGGGGCTTTCCTGTTGCAAACCAGGACTTTGTAGTTACGTAAATTGCACGCAAAGGAGCACCATGATATTGAAATCCAACTTTCTGCATGGTTTAACCTCTCCTTGCAAGGAAGTTTAGGACTGTGAGTCCCACAGATAACTCTATGCACAGTCCTGCACGGGGTTTCAACCGTTATAAACCTGCTCTTATTTCAGAATAATGAGCATGTTTTACAATCTCATTTGAGAGCTCTGTTTTCCTGGGCATTTTAAGATCTTTCGTGTTGTGTCACATTGCAAACTCAGGACTGAAGGCCACTTTTGGAAGGTGTTTGGCCATCCACACTGCAGAAAAGTGTCTGAGATTTTCAGGAAATTCAGTTTTAAAATGGAACTTCAGATTCCAAGAGATTTAGAAGCCTCTGTGAATTCCTCCCTAATCACTTCTGTGCCTCAGCAAACCCAGGCTTATTTCTGTCCATGAAGAATAAATGATACATTTCAGAAAGTGCCATTAATATTGATGAGCTTTACATATGGCTAGTTAGTATTCAAAGTATTTCAATTTGTTAAACAGGAAGAGTTTCAACCATTAATTATGTTCTGGCCATTCCATTTTCATCAAATTGAATAAATCAATGTGTTGGAACAGAATGATGTGTTTGGACCAAAAATACCCTCTCTTTTTCTAAGTGGAAGCAGGACAAAAATGTCTTGGTCAGCAATTTTTTCCTACATTTGCACGGCCTCTATTTCATGAATTTATTTTGTTTTCCTGAGGTTATATACAAATATCTGTCCAAGAGGGAAATGCTTGGGCTTTTTGCGTTGGGAATATTGCGCCTTCTTGCTTAGAGATGTGGAACTGAGGCATAGAGGGGCTCAGGTTTACAGAAATATTTAACTTAGAGCCACCTGATGCCACCTCTGAGTGAATACAGCTTTCTATTTTTAATACAGCTTTCTATTGTAGCAATTAAAACATACACAAATAAAGACTTTAAACAAAATTAATCAGTTTAGCTGTTTTTTAGTTGTTAGTGAACTACTGGTTGAAGATCAGGTTAATGTGGGCTGAAGTGAGGGTATTTCAGACACTGGAAGACAGAGGTGTTCAGGCTTCTGGATCAGTTAAGCCCTTCAACCAAGGTTACCCTAAATTAGTGAAATTAGAGAAATTAGAGGAATAAAAGGATCATTAGAGAAAACGATCCTTTCATTTTTTCCTTTCCCTGAGCAGAGGTCACTTTGGAGACTCGGGACATTCCCGCAGTGGGTCTCCTGTAGTTAAAGCCAAAGTCCTTCTGAAGCGACGGCCCTGCTCTGCTACCAGCCTGGAGATAAAATCCAGCTCCTTTCCATCCCACATCTCAGGGTTTGCCTCGCGGGCCCCAGGAACTGCTTCCTGGCTGGGGCAGGGAGAATGAGTCTCAGATTTTCGGCAGGTTTTTCTCCTTGCAGCTCAAAGGCACCATTGGAATCACTGGTGCTGGGAGCGCCAAGTCACTCTGACATTAAAAAAGCAGTGTACAATTGAGTGCTGATTGCTGGAGAGCACAAACAGCCCAATGGAATGGGTTTTCCCCCCTCAATTATCCCAACACACTTCCAGCGACACAATATTTTTTTTATTCCCACACCCCCCAGTTTCTGAGCCCTCTGTGTGAGTCTTTAGCCTGACACTGTGGTTGACAGCAGCTCAGCAGAAGAAAAGGGGCTAGAAAGGGACTGTTATTGCTGCTCAGAAGGCAAAGGCCTGGAAATAACTGGAAATCCTTGCTTGGAGCAGGGCGGTGAATCTGATGGCTCTGTGAAGTCCCTGCCAGCCTTAGATATTCTGTGACTCTATAAAACGTGATGGTGGGAGCTCATAAAATTGTTTGAATTGGAAGAAGTAATTTTTTATGTGTTTACAGTGGGTGAATTGTTCTACTGAAGGTGAAAAACTGGTAAGGTTTGTTGACATCAGTAAAGCCATTTCTCCATGATTTATGTAGGTTGCTTCTCTCAGATCAAAGCCAAGACAGTTACTGGGAGCCAGGTCCTTTATTCTAACCCAGCAAACAATTCAGATGGTTTTGTTTCACAAGTGGTGTCACCAGACTATGGGGTATGAGAATACTCCCCAGTTTCTCCTGCTTTTGTGTTTTTTGGAATGGCTTGGAATGGGTTGCATTTCACAGACTTTGAGGAGTCATTTTTAATTCTCCTTTCCTGCAGTCAGGTGCCCACACAACACCTGTGGTCAGGTAGCCAGGTCTGGCTTGTTTTCCTCGGAGGAGCAAACCAGTGGGAGATCACAAGTCAGAATTATGATTTAACAGGAAAAATAACATAAATGCAATAGTACAAGAACACTGGCAGAGCTAGGAAACAACCTGACACCCTGTAGGGCAGGGTGGTGGTAGCAGCCCAGATGAAGTGGTTCTGCCAAAGCGGTGTCCTGTAGAATGGTCTGGTCTTCACCTGAAGGTCCAGTGGCAGCTCTTGTCCTCTGGGAATCCAGTGGGTAGGGCTGGCTGTGCTGTTCCAAACCCCAGCTCATATCCAGGTGGGAATGCTTGGTTCCACCCCGTGGGCAGAGCACCTCACCGTGGGCTGATGTGATTTTATGAGTCATGAGGTGGGTCCTTGATGGCCCATTAAACAGAGGTTGCTCCCGGAGGGAGTCATCAGGGGTGGGTCATGGTAGGAGCTAACGAGCACAGCCCCACCTGCTTTAACAGCGTGTGGAGATGATAACAGAATACATACTTTTGGTTACATCTTACACTGCAACCTAGGACATTACCTCCCTCCCCTGTGTGATGCAGATCTGTCCAGGGAAGAGGGGTCTTCGGGCTGGCTGTTCAGAACTCTGCAGAAATCCAGGTATTATTTTTAAAAATCAGAACCTAAGGTATTTCTACAGAGTTCTTTTTCCGTGTGAACAATTTGGTTATGCAAGAGGCACCTGCAGCAGCCACTGGAGCTTTGCTGAGCAGCACCAAGCCCCAGAAATCATCAGCCCTGGGTACAGTCTGAGCACACACATGTGTACCTATTCCATTTTTCAAGGATGCTTTGATTAAAAAACACCAGGCTGGCCCACAGGCTTCCTCAGCACCTTGAAATGCAGGTCTGCTGCTTCTTGCTGCACACAAATATTATTCTTAAACCTGTTTCTCACCAAAGAGCTGGCTGGGGCCTGTCCCAGGCAAGCAGCAGGCCCTGTCTGTTTTACCTGTTGGCAGAAATGGTCCCTGTGTTCTGCACTGACACAATCCCTGCTTGATTGGTGCCTCTGAGATCAGCCCTTGAGCTGCTGAGCATGTCCTTGACTCCCCGAATTCGCTGGGAAGCCAGCGGCTGCAGAAAGTCAATTATATTTGTGTTTCTCAGGACGAAAGGTGCTGCCAGCACCAAGGGCTGGGAACACGTTGGCTCAACAGGGTGAGTGAATCCAGCATTTCTACATCCTGTTAAATCTGTTTTCATGGAAAACCAAGAACCTGTTGGCTTCAGCACAGCCACTTCAGCACTTCACAAGCAAGGGAAGAAAAAAAGCCCAAACAGAAAATGTTCTGAGCTTTCAAAACGTGCTCTTTTGTTCTCCCAGACAGCCTCAGTGGCAGCCAAGGATGTGCATCCCAGCCCGGGCAGCTGTGCATCCCAGCCTGGAGCAGATTGCATGTTTTCGAGCTGCTGCTTTCCATCTGATTGAATATTCAGATTTGTTGGCACACATCAGCAGCTGAAAACAAGGGGCCTTCCATAAACTCAACATTTTGAGTCATCAGAGGGCTGTTCATGTGCAGCAGAACAGAAAGGAGCATATGGGGGTGGCAGAGCAGAGCTCGGCGAGTCCTTCCCCTCTCTTCGCCGTCCTGAAGCACAACCAGAGAACATTTTGAGAGATGGGATTTGAAAAGGGGAAACACATGGGAAACCAAGGGTTTCTCTGGTTTTTGGTGCTGGGAAGGGAGCACGTGTCCCAGGCCCAGGCCCAGGCCCAGGCAAGGTCCCAGGCCCAGGCAAGGGCTGCTCTGAACCTCGTTCAGAGCAGCTGAGCTGTTCCGAGCAAGGGTGAAAGTCCTCACGCTCAAATTCCCCCAATTCCAAAGGCGTGACATCAGCCCCAAGCTGGAGTTTGGATTTAAAGGTTATCCCAAATGCGGCCATATGTAAGTCAGAACTCACCATGAACGCCGAGGATGGGATCACTTTGATTCAGGGTGACATTTCTCACCACACTCCAGTAATTAGATTAAGTTTCGGGATACAGCTGTCTCGTGCAATTGGAAATCCTCCCTAAGCTGTCATTTACAGGAGGCACTCTTCCATATTTCCCATGTGGTCCTTCATGCCTGTAATTTGAATAAATAATGCTCCTGAAGTTACTTTCAGATGCAGAGTGGTTCGGGAATTATCGCTCTGATCGTGCAAAGCCTCTCGTGGTTCTAACGAGCTGTCAGGATTCTGGAGCCGGCAGTGAAAGGAAGGTCATTAGTGGGGGCAAGGAGACACAAAGCTGAGGAACAGATTTTCATGCTGGCAGAAAGAGGAGAAAAATGAGAAAAATGAGAAAAATGAGACATCCTCTCTCCTGTTTTTTTTTCCATGCTAAAAAATGCTGCTTTGATTAGTTTTGTCAAAATGCCAAGGGAAGATCTAAAGGTGCTTTTGGCCCCAAAAGTGATGATTTTACAACACTAAAACTTTATCTCTGTGTTCACAAGCAGAAAAAGGAGTGTCCTGGATGGGAGATGCTCTGTTTGCAGAGCGGGAAGGACGCTGGAAAGAGGCAGGAACACCCAGAAGTGTCCTGGGGTTTACTCAGACTTTACCAAATGTTCAGGCAAAGACTTTGCCAGCCAAGCCCAGCCTGGTGGTTCCACCCAGGTGCCACAGCCAGGGATGGCACAGAGACCTGAAACCTGAGGGACCCAATTATGTCATTCCCCCTGCACAGAAACCAGGCTGTCCACGTGCTGATGGACCAAAGTATCCCTTGATTCACCTCCATCCTCATTTATTTATCTTCACCCTTCTGGAATAAATAAAAAGTTTCCGCTGCCAGCAAACTCTGATGTTGGATTTTGAACTGAACATCTCACCTCATGCCTGGCAGAGCTTCCCCAACAGCTCTTCTGGACTTACAAATACTTAAAACTTCCGATCACTCATTGGTCTGTGATGTTGTGAGGATATTTTCCTCTGGATTTCATGCTGTTCGTGAAACCCGAGGATCAAAAACCAGCACAGAAACAGGAGTGGATGCAGATAAAACTGTCAAATAAGAGAGACTGAAAAAAGGAAATGATCCTATCCAACCTATCCAAACAAAATCAGAGATGTTCAAAGTGTAATTTTTACCTTGAAAGAAATGATCAAAGAATAAAAATTAAAAATATCACCCCCCCAAAAAAAAAAAAAATTATTGATTTTAGGGTGGAGGATTGCAGGGAAATGTTTAAACAACTCAGATGCAGAGAGGCAGTGAGAACCACAGAGCTTAATCTGCTGTTCAGTGATCCTGTGGTACAAGAGGGATTCTGTGTGGTTCATCTTTTTGTTTTCTGGGGTAATAAATGGCAATGGAGAGCTGGAAGGTAATTAGCCAGAGTGCTTTGGTCCCAGCTGATTGGCATCCTGATTTTCCTTAGCACGGTGCCAGGCTGACGTGCTGATTTCCCAGGACACTTCTGAGCCCCTGGACCACAACAGTAAAAGAGGGTGGGAATGGGAAGGAACAAAGCCCCAAATGAGTTCCCAAATGTCCCAAACCCAGCAGCACAGAAGGGCCCTAAACTGAGAGGTTCAGCATCATCAGTCTGAGTTTTGTTTTGTCCATGAAACTCTCCGGTGAACTCGCTGCAAAATCTGAATGAGCATCACCAAAACACAAATTGCACATTGAAAATTAGTAAAAGTTTCACTGCCAGGTGAAGTTCCTAGCTCTGCATGAGGAGCCCTCATTTTCAAATGTTAAGGAGTGATTAATTTGCACACTTCAGGAGATTACAGAAGGGTTTTTCCATAACATTCTTCACAGCCTCAAACCCTGTGAAGTTATTTATAGCCATGGAAAGGGTGCACACGGTTTTTATCCTGATATATTGCACTGCAATGGCTTTTCCCTAATCTGTGGAACTGTGCAAAGCTCAGGACCCCTCAACTTTTCTCTCCATCCATTATTTGGACAGTGTTTTCTGTTGTTTGGTTGTTTTGCTGTTTTTAACATCAGCTCACTGCTTTTATACCGTTTTCTTCAGCAGGAAGGCAGCAGGAAATTCTGAGCGGGGCTGCAATGGCATCAGTTTTGATGGTTTGTGTTTGTGGCAGCTTTGCAAACAGGAGATATTCCCGAATCATGGAATGGTTTGGGATGGAAGGGACCTTAAAGCTCATCCCATTCCGTGGCCAGGGACACCTCCACCAGCCCAGGCTGCTCAGAGCAATATTAGATAACAAATAATCTGTGTATTCTATAAATATTCTTATGGACATAATGACGGAGCAACTCATTAGAGACAATTTAAACCTTAAAGCACTTAAATCTAATTGCCTTGTACACGGCAAATACTCCAAGTATATATAAAAAACAATATATTCATGTTTAATATTTCCAAGTTAAAGATTTAAATTTAAGCATTTGTGGTTTTTTTCAACACCTTGCCACTGACCTCAAACCATGCAGCACAGAGGAATCTGAAGAATTGGCACAGAGGGTAGCAATTAAATTTCCACCATTCCCATCACCCTAAAAAAACCATTTCCCTGCTTTCCAAAACACCCCCTCCCATTTACCTGAGCAGAGAAGCTCCTGTAGAATGGCAGGCAATAAAACAGTTCTTTAATATTATCCTAATATCAGCAGATATCTGATACAATTATTTATAATATAAATTACTCCTCCAGGGAGTGTGAAGGTTTCATTTCAAACCTCCCAAAGTACAAATGCAGCAGATCCCAATCACGAAGTGCCAACGTAGGAGGATATTTAACTGCAATTAGCAGCAGCCACATTCGGTTTTTTCCCCTAATTTCTGTTTATTTTCAAGATATTAGAGCTTAATTTGTGTCTAATATGTGAGTCTGTTTTTGAGTGAGGTTTAAAGAGCAAGGAAATCCCAAAGTAAATCATCCCGATCACTCACGGTGGCTGGAAGAAAATTACATGGCAGAAATATTCTTCCCAATTTCCAGGGAAGGAATTCTTCTGTTCCCCAGCAATGGCATATCAGCTTTATTAGAGCTAATTGTGTTTATTTGTACTAAATACTTAGAACTTGGTGAAAGAGAGGGTGAAAAAAAAGTCAGGAAAAAACCCTTTTTCCCAGTTTTCTAAGTGATGATTCAGAGGATAATATTGCTTGATTAGACAGAAAATTCACTCCGAAATAAAACAAATCAACACATAAAAAATAAAGCTCATACTCAGATTTTTTGTACTTCAAATCCTGAAATGTGAAGTTTGTAAAAATTAAATTCTCCAAATTTTGGAGCATGTCTTACGTACGCCTGCTATCAACCGCTTCAAAAGCATTTCTCAGGGTACAAAAACCCCAAACCAATGTGCCCATCAAATCTGGAGTCCAGACCTTTCTATCAGCAGCTCAAACCCCAGGTGGGTGGGTTTTTAGGGAACCTGCTGTGAAATTAAGGAGCTCAGCAAGGCTTCCTGCCCCAAATGGGTAATTCCTTCCCAAACCAGGGCCCAGATCTCTTTCCCCCTCATTAATTTTTCCCTCTAAGTTTCTATCAATTTTCACGATTTATTGTTTTGCATGTATAGAGACATCTTTATACAGGTTCTGTGATACCTCAGCAGGTATAAAACCATCTCCCACTCGCTTTTATCCAGGTCAGGATGTGCCTGATTCCAAAATTTTCTGGAGCAGAAGTGCTGCGCTGAGGCACTGCTGCTCAGGACACTGAAATCCCTTTTTATGGAGGTGCACAGCATTTATAGAGGTGCAACAAGTCTGGTCAACAGGTTTTATGTCCCTTCCACAAGCCCTTTTTTCCCAGGTGTTCATTTATTTCGCGCACACAGAGCCCATTGCAGCACACAGCTCTCGGCAGATTCACGCTGCAAAAGCAGAACAATTCTATCAAGCTGGTTGCAATTCAAAGGAGCAAATATTGATGAAATATCTGTTTTTAGCAGACAAAAGGCCTGTTCATTTTGGGCTGTGTGTCAGAACAGAGAAACGGGATTCACGTGGTCCCAGCCTCTCCCACAGAAGCGTGGGCAGCCCCTGGAGGTGACAGAATTGCACTGATTTAAGTTGAGCAGGACTTGATCCACAGGTTTGGGCTTGGTTTTCACTACACGGGATGGACTTTGAGAATTCTTCGTTCTGCAGCAAGGATAAAACTGAAAAAAACCCCAAATCTCTGCGATTTGAACGAAGTCCACCCCCACATGTCTCAGTTTACAGGGGAGATTTTTAAATTCCAGTCCCTTTTTGAGCTGCCCAGAGGGCACAGAAATGGATTACCCAGAGAAGCTGTGGCTGCCCCTGGATCCCTGGAAGTGTCCCAGGCCTGGTTGGATGGGGTTTGGAGCACCCTGGGACAGTGGGAGCTGTCCCTGCCCACGGCAGGGGTGGCACTGGATGGGCTTTAAGGTCCCTTCTCACCCGAACAATTCCATGGTTTTATGATTTCTTTCCTCACACTGCACTTTTGGATGGTGGTTGGACGGTGGTGGATGATCAATCACCAATTCCTTCTGAAGAAACACACTTTAAACAGAAGTTTTGAGTGGCCTAAGCTCAGGAATTCCTGAGTGGTTCTAGCGCTCAGTTTCAAACCACAGCATCTGCACTGACCTTAAACTGCCAGGTCTGCGACACCAATCCTGCCCAGGTTTGCTGCTCTGGCTGAGGATAACCATGGGTTTATGGGATGAAAACCCAAAACTATGAGATAAATCGCACCTCTAATTAAAACAGATCTAAAGCACATCCCAAACCTTCAAAGACAGCAGCGCCTGAGACTGTCACTGCCTTGAATTAGGCTCACATTCCCCAAATCTTTGAGTTATTTCAGAGCTGGTACTTAATGGGAATTATTTCTCCCTCCAGAGCAATGTGGTCGTGACTCTCCAAGCTTCTGATTTGCATTTAGACTGCAAGGAAAGGAATTTCCTTTGCAGCAGCCATCTCCCAGCCCTTCGCCGTGTGAATATTTCCACCCTAATTAATGTCACTTAACGTAAAATATTATTCCGTGTTCCGCAGAGTGGCTGTAAATTATTTACTTGTAAAACATGTTGACTTTTCATGAGTTGTTTGTACAGTAAGAACTGCACCATCTAAACTGGAGGAGGAGAGAGGAATCAATCATTTGTAATAATACCCAATAGGAGGTTTACCACATGTTATATCAATTTTTATGGCCAACACAAATAGCTGCAGCCATTACTTTAGATTTTTATTTTCTGAAGGGAATTAGAAATTCACTGTTACCTTCTGCTTCTCTCATGCTGCCCTGGAAATCACACAATTTAAAGGTGTTTGGAGTCTTTTCTACCCACTAATTAAGGCAGTGCATTAATAAAACACCAGTTTAGAATATTCATTATGCACATAGTCTATACGAGGCAAAAAGCTGATTTGTGTGTAAGTTAATGAGCCCAGAATCAACCAACAACACAGCATCAAGTAAATGAAATGGGTTTTAAAAAAAAATCACATTTAAACTTACTGCTCATTCACTCTCCTCCGTATTCGGTGTTACTTTTTACATGCAGTGAGGATTTCAATATTGATTATTTTCAGTGCATTAATTACTTCTTTTACTTGGTACTACCTCGTTTTGGTATTGAAAGGTGTCCGTGTTAAGCCACAAAAAAGCACCCTCGAATCAAAGACATACAAATAAAAAACAGAGCTTTCCTGGCTTGGTGTTTTACCCTTGGGTATTTCTGGTCCCCAGATTTTCCTGCGCCTGCTGTGAAAGTGTGGGATGGGCACGAGCCCGTCTCAGAAATGCTGAGGTTTGAAGGATTTCCCACAGCAGAAGGGCCCTGCTGGGCTGGGTGACAGCTGAGCTGAGGGCAGGGGTGGCTCTGTGCCACGGCGCTGTCTGTCCGGCTGGCGGGGTGACCACAAGCGCCGGGCACCCGCCCGCACGGGAGGGGAGGACGGAGGCGGCTCGTGGGGGCACAGAAGGGTTGGCGAGGTTCCAGCACGATTTTGCCTGACCCACCAGTGATGAGGGCATGTGGAGGAGGCAGGAATGAGGCGGAGGGACTTCTTCGTGGTAGAACAGGAGAAGGTTAATTCAGCTTGGAGATGGTGCGAAGAAGCCCCGAAGGGCCGCTAGCCAGGTGTTTTATCCCTTACAGAGTGGGAGGGGAAAACACGAAGCAGCCAATGGTGCAGGGAGGTGGGGTTTGAATTCGGGTGGGCAAGGGGTACAAACCAATAGGGAGAACCGTGGGAGGGGAGAAATCACATGGGCCAACGAGGGACTGGGGATACAGAACTTTCCAGAGGGAGAAGCCAACTACAAGGGAGAAGGGGAGGAGATGGCAGTGGCCAGTTATGGGGGTGCATGATTGCCATATCCTGCCCAGCCCTCTGGGTCACCCTAACCTTAGGGCTCCTGGGATGGGGGGCTATCAAACCAAGACACCTGCTGGTCCATGTGGTGTTACTGGCCGTGGAACCGGCCATAGCACACTGCAACAGATCTGAGCTGCCCCCGTCACAGGTATCGAGGCTGGCACTCACCATGGGCAGCGCTGACCATCGGAACAACTAAAAGATCATCCAAAGCTCTGGTGCCAGGACTGATGGGTCCCCTCCTTGGGCACATGGAGATTTTCTGGCATAAGGAGGGATTTCATCTCTGCTGAAGTCAGGGAGCGGGACAGAGACATGGAATGGACAAGGAGTAAAGCAGAGAGGGACGAATCTCGCCACACCGAGCCAAAAAATTCTGCCAATGCACTGTTTGTGAGACAAGAAAGAACAGAGGAATCAGAATAGGAAAAAGAACAGGAAAACCAGAATAGGAAACAGTAAAAATATGAAATTTGAATTGCAAAGCTGGATTCTCTTCTCCTCCCTGTTCAAGCTTGCCAGAGGAATGAAAGGCTGCCCGTGTGACACGGTTGTCCTCTGAGAGCCACCAGCAACTGCAGGAGGGCTCAGTTTAGCCACTCATCACCTACCAGAGCTCCTGTTCCCACCCCACGTGTCTTGTTCAAGCCTCAAAATGGGACAGAGTAAAGCAACTCCATGAAATCTCTGGCACTTGTAGGGAGAAAGGGTCCTCTGGAGGCCGATCCCACTGGGGATGTCACACCTGTGTGTACCAGGGGTGCTTCGATAAATGCAGTTCAGAACCCAAGTTAAAGGAGCAACACTTTCTATGTGTTTTCTATTCTGCAGTTAACGTGGGAACTTCCACTGCACATTTTCACCTTAATTCCAAGCCTGAGGCAGAACTCAGGGGGCTCAGGGCATACAAAGCAAGGAGCGACTTGTGTGTCTCACCTCAAATCCCACTTTCCATCCCATTCTTCTGCTGTCCATCGGAGGCCCCATTCCTGCAAGTCCAAGAGCAGCAAAGAAATCTTTTCCCTCCCCTCTTTTGGAAGCAAAGGAACAGGTAAGCAGGGAACTCTGCTGTGCACTGAGTTTATGACATTTTGCATGCAGAGGAGCAGGTATTTATCAGCCAGCTCATCAGCTCGGTGTCAAAATGTTTGTCACCAAACTTAAACACAAGCCAGAGGCACAGAAGTGCAGCTGGAGATGAATCACAAATACTTTCTGTGCCCTGATCAATACTTCTGCTCTGGTGAAATATGAGAGCAACAAAGACTGATGTTGAAACTGTAATTGAAGCACAAGAACTCCAACAAAACCTTTCCGCTTGGAATATTTTAGAGGGCTCCTCAAATTCCCACTATAGGTAAACCTATTTTCTCCCTGACAATTGGCATAAATTTAAAAGAGATTTTTATCTCCATCGATGCTTAAGGCATCATTTGATCCAAATTTCCCTGACATTTTCCCCTTTTCCAGCATGATTTTAGAGGCCTTATGTGACTGCAGTGTAACCAGCATGGAAGCAAGATTGTGCCTGAAAAATAATAGCTCTGTTCTCAAAAATTAATGAACAATGTCCATATAAATACACAATCTCTCCAGAATGGCACTGGATTGTGATTTTCCCACTCTCACTCCCTGCGTTCTTACACGAATTTACATAGGATGATAAATTATTTAGAAATCCATTTCAACTACAGAAAATCCAGTTTACCCATTACTTACAAAAAACCATTACAGCTACTTAAGATTTCTATTACAGCCAATTTAATTTATTACAAAATAGTGAGTCCATAAGATTTTGATCTATCATAGGTGCTGAGAGATAATGGAACACTGGAGGATATTATGACCATGAAACATGAAGAAGAAGGGAAAAAAGTCATTTCCATTTATAGTGGAAAGTAAACATTTGAGATAATAAACTGGCCGATGTAACCAGGCTGAGAGTTGGAAATGGAACAGAAGAAGAAGAGGGATCCCATTTTTAAAGGCTTATTGGTTATTTATGTAGATGCTACAAGTACAAGTTATAAAAAGAAGAAGAACAATATTGCGGCGAAAGCTGCTTATTGGAACTAAATCTGAATTCCCATCCTGACTGCTCCGAGATGAGGCTGTGGAAGTTCAGTCAAGTGCCTGTGCTAAAACTCCCCGGCCATAAAATGGGAAGAATATTTCTTCCTTTGCCCAACTTTCCTTTCTCTGGCCCATTTCCGTTGGCACAAAGGTGACTGATGTCTTCCACAACGGCAAAATAATGGCCCCTGGTCTTTGGAGGAGAGTCTCTCATCTTTTTTTGCACTTCTATGAATTGCTCTTTAGTTTCTTCTAGAGAGTAACACACGAGAGTTTACCTCAGTTTGCTGTCACTCTCTTCAGAGCATTTTTAAAAAATTCTCAAATAACTCCAGGAGATTTAAGGATGTGGCATGTCTAAACTGGTGCCTGGTGACAGTGGCACCACGGCAAATTGTCCTCTCTTCCTGTGGGATGAGACTCGAGCATGGAAAAGGGGTCAGGTTGGGTGAAGGGGTTAAAAACAGCACAAGCCACTGCAGGTTTCCTTCTCCACTGATTTTCTGTGCAAAGTTTCTCAAGTCCTATATTGGATTTTGCTGCCCTGCTGCAGCAGTTTTCTGGGCCTGTTGGTGATTTCCTCTTGAGCAGATCCTCGACTCTCCTCACAAAAAAAACGACGAGTTCATTTGTGTCAGCCAACACCAGGCAATCACCAAGCTAGAGGAATAATGTTATTTTAATCAAACCACCAAACCAGATTGAAGCCAACAGCTGTAACAATGAAAGGAAGCTGAAAACCATTATCCAATTTACCAGGCATCAGTGAGCAGCTACAACTCGGAGCTTCACTCCTGCAGCTTGGCTTTAACTCCTGGTAAAGAATTCACTGCTTCGTTGCTGATGATCCAAAAAGGGCAAATTGCTTTGCTTTTCTTTAAAAATCACATGCTGGAAAGGAAATGGGGCAAGTAGTCAAAGGCAGCATCACTGAGGAACATCCTGTAAATCTGTTCCTCCTGATGGCTTCTCACTTAAACACAAAGCCCTGCTGATGGGGTAATGCTTCATGTTCCTGATCAGCAGCGGGCTGAAATGAAATAAAACATTTATCTTCATCTTCAGATCTTTATCTTTGGGAGTTAATTCTGTTACTGTCTAGACTTTCAGGGGGAAAAAAAGATGTTGTTCTTAACTTCAGGCTTTAAATTAGTCCTCCTGGAGGAAAATGGGAATATTCACTCTCTGTAAATTAAGGTGTTTGCTTGACTGGAATATTTGAGTTAGTATTTTAATATTTAATAGCGTTGCATTTCATTGTTACCTGCACACAGGAGCCTTCTCAGTCGGTGGCTGCGTTGCACCAAAAACACAGACCAAAAAGATGGACAGAGAAGTTTCTGGAGGGTTTTCCCCCCAGGTTCACGCAGTTAAAAACCAATGCCAGTGTTTCAACCCCTACTGGAACATCTCATCTTCCTGTGCTCCATCAGCAGGAACAACGTTGTGAGTCAGCTCCCACACCAGTGAAAGGATGATGGGATTTCAGTGGATTCCCTTTCAGTTCTGCAACCCTAAACCAGGACCCACAAGCAAATACTGCCCACTGAACATGGCACCAACAGCTGGACAACAGCTGCCAGAAGCAGATGGTCCTCAAATACCTGGTTTTCAAATATCTGGTCCTCAAACACCTGGTTTCCTCATTCCAGAGGAAACATTCATCAGGTGCAAGGACCTTCCTGGATCGAAAATACACAACCATGAACCTGACTCCTGACTTCATGCAGGCTGTGGTATGCACACTGAAGTACTGATGTGGGTTTCCTCCTCTGATACCCAGTTTTAATTCAGATGAGCTGATGTGAGCATCTCCCTGGCAAGAAATCCACGAGGAATCGATATATTTTTTAAAATTCATTCTTTATTTATGCAGTCCAGCTTGGAAGAGGAGATTAATTTTGCTCCTCCACCTGCCAAGGAAGTTGCCATCACTCCATGCTATTGCTGATGTCATTATCTGAAACACGGCCCTTCAGCCCCTTTTCTTATATCACTGAAATAATTAATCAATATGTTTGCTCACAGACAGCAACTTGCCAGTGTAGGCAGAGAAATTAAAAGTCATTTCATAATAGTTTACATACTTTAAAATATCCATTTGTTTTGTTTCTCTTTGTGGCTCAGCTGATTTTATCATTGCAGTATACATGGCTGGACTGGAGGCAGAAATTCAGGATCTGACCAGCTGCAATTTTTCTCTCCAAGTGTCCTTAAAATACCTGACAGGTGTTTTGATTTTTAAAAATGTTTAAAACACTTTTATGAAAGGCAGCCAATAAAACAGAGCTGTGTTCGAAGCTCAGCATGATTTTTGTGCTGACACTTTGGGGATGGCCCTTCCCAGAGGGTCCCTCATTGCCTTGAAGATATCCGTCTCCATTTTTCTCCCAGGCAGCTCCAATGACCCTTTTCCCACCCATTAATTCCCCCCAGAACAGGCTGTGGGACATTAGAAGGGATATTTTCCTGCTGGTTGGACACCTGGTGGCATGGATAGCCCCGAGTCTGCCAAACTCTCCTGGAGGGCTTAATCCAAATCCCTTTTGTGATCCAGGAGAGATGGAAATTCACATCTTGAGCAGTGTCCAGCAGAGCATGAGCTGAAGCACCCAGCCATGAAAATCATGAATATTCCATGAGCAGAGACAAGGAATTACCTCTTCTTTTTTACCAATCAGCTTGGGAGTCTGATGGGAAGCCTCTTAAATGAGTCCTAAACTCTATCAATGCCACTAGGAAGAATCTTCTTTCCAGATTCCTGTTTATTCAAAGTGAACACAGCCATCATCTCCTGAATCCTGGCTTCCCAAAGGAGCAGCTTCCCATGTGGAAAACCCCCAACGTCTCCTCTGCAGAAGGACTCGTCGCACTTCTGAATTCAGAGGTGACATCAAAACAAGGCACTGAAGTGCAAACTTCCCACCAGCAGCTCCAGGCCCCTAAAACTTACTTTCCATGGCTGTTGTAGGGACACAACTCCCAGCATCTGAAAAGAGAAGCTGCAAGAGAGAACCCTCACCAAATCCCCCTCAGTAGCTGCAAGCAGCAGCTTCATTCCCGACTTCCAGCAGAGATTTTATCAGCCCCTGATTTTAACTCACGTGAGGAAGCACATGTTGGGATGCTGCAACAAAAGCAGCTGATTGTACCTTTCAAAAAAACAGCGCTCAAACAGGAGACAGAAAAGGGCTCGAGTGCTCCGAGCCCAGAGTTGGATCTGTCGTGCCTTAAAAGAGAGAAACTCCAAAGAGAGAAAAATCAGCTTATTGCAAAGTTGCCAACTTTAATCTTCCTGAATTGGTTTTAAAAACATCTTTTCAGTGAAACACAGGGGTTTCTGTGCAGTAATTTCTGCCCTGGGGGGAAGGGAATCCTCCTTTCTTTGCCTTTTTTTTTGCTTTTTTCTCCATTGAACTCGTTTTTAGCAGTTTGTTGCTGTCTCATGATCACTGAATAAAGGGCATCCTGTGACTCTTGATGAGAAACCACAATTCCCAGGAATTAGGTGCAAAAGGTTTCTGAATTGGCTGAGATGTTCTCATTCTCCAGTAGCTTGAATTTTTTGAACTGAAACCAAGGGCCATTAAACAGCACACTTCTTGGAACATCCAGGGTGCACTCGGGATCATGGAACCATGGAATGGTTTGGGTTGGAAGGGATTTTAAATCCCATCCCGTGCCACCCTCTGCCATAGCAGAAACACCTCCCACTGTCCCAGAGTGCTCCAAACCCCATCCAGCTTGGCCTTGGGCACTCCCAGGGATCCAGGGGCAGCCACAGCTTCTCTGGGAATTCCACCCCAGCCCCTCCCCACCCTCACAGGGAGGAATTTCTTCCCAGTATCCCACCTACCCCTGCATTCTGGAAGGCTGAAGCCATTCCCCGTATCCTGTCTCTCCATCCTTTTCGCAAGTCCCTCTTGGTCTTTCCTCTTGGTGGCCTTGGACTTAAAGCCAATTTTATCACTTTGTACAACCCAGTGAAGGTCCAGAAGTTATAGAAGGTGCCGGGAAAATGAGATTCCACCATGTGAGCCAAAACGGAGAGAGGGAGAGAGGAAGAGAAGGAATATTGAGGAGGCCAAAGATGATAAAAATCCAGCCCAGGAACAGTGCAAGGAGACGTGAAGCCAAGGCAGCTCCTCTGCCCAGCCGTGTTCTGCTGCCAAAGAGTCCAAAGTGACTCTTCAATCCAAAGGCCAGGACACCTGGACTCCTCCATTACTGAAATTGTTTTTCTTGGAAATACTTTATCTCTCAAGATTCAATTCCTCAGCCTCAGTAGATTCACCTACTCCCACTACAGGTGCTGAAAACACAGTAGTGATGATTCTACATTTGTTATTTACTGCAATTCCAGCTCACCAGGCTTGCAGTTCAAATGCTTTCAGCAAAAACCCTCTTCTTGCTGAAAATAGGCAGCCAGAAAAGCCCTTCCCTTCCCTTCCCTTCCCTTCCCTTCCCTTCCTTTCCTTTCCTTTCCTTTCCTTTCCTTTCCTTTCCTTTCCTTTCCTTTCCTTTCCTTTCCTTTCCTTTCCTTTCCTTTCCTTTCCTTTCCTTTCCTTTCCTTCCCTTCCCTTCCCTTCCCTTCCCTTCCCTTCCCTCCATCTCCATCTCCATCTCCATCTCCATCTCCATCTCCATCTCCATCTCCACAAAAAAAAAACCACAAAAATTTAAAAATTCATCTACCACTGCACCAAAGAACTCTTCCTCCACAGAAAATCTTCACAAAGACAGGCTGGTCCTGGAACCACTCATGGACATATCTACAGGAATTTATCTTTATTTATTTTAATGAAAGGTAAGAAAACTAAAAAGTTTCATGCTTGTATTGCTTCCAACACTGTTGGCTGCGATCTCCACGGGGATTTTTATTTAAAAATTAAAGCACAGGTTAACAATAACAAATTCTCCAACAGCGTGTAGTGGTTGAAAAGTAATTTTGCCTAGAGCCTGTATCTTATTGGTATTTTAAAATGCCATTTGAAGCTCTCAAAACATGTATGGAAAACACATGGAAATGTTTTTTCTGTTCTGGAGAAAGCAAACCCAAATAGAACGGAGGATTTTGATCATCTGCTCAGTTATCTGCTCATGCATAAAAGAGTTTTGTAAAACTGCCTAGCACATAGATTTTTTAAATTTCAGGGTTTCCTTGGCAGCACATTAAATCTCTGATTTATCCCGGTGTTTTGGGAGCATTTTCAGAAGTAGGGCTGGGGAATTTTCCATCCAAAGGCTGTCCCTGCCTATGAGTCCTCATCCTGAGTGAGCTGAGGGTGGCCCAACAGGTATTTCTCAGCTCCCTCCTACAAGAAAGGGCTAAAATTCCAACCTGCAGCTTCTCTTTCTTCCCCAGACCATTTCCTAAAGATTCAGACCTCATCTCCATCCTTCTCTCTGCTTCACGTGCCCATTTTGTGGTGGGGAAGCAGAGGCAGTGAATATTTGTTGACCTGATTGCCTTTGAATGGGCAGCAGGAAGAGTCAGCAGCTCCTGTTTTGCAGAGCCCATTGCCAAATAAATCCTTTTTTTTTGTTAATCCCCGTATGAATTCCAAGCCTGCTTTAAGAATTCTTTATTTACCAATCTTTGAACTACGAAAACTCCTCTTATTTAAGCATTTAATACTTTGCTTAAGTATTTGCATTTAATACTTTGCTTAAGTATTTACATTTAATACTAATTCTCAAAGCAAAGGAGGAGACAGCCAGGCCAGGAAAATTTTGGGCTTCTTTCTGAACTTTAAATGTCAGACTCTGAGATCTTTTTCCGTTTCACTTCTGCAAACCTCCTTTTGCTCAGGCTCTGGTGCTGCCTTCGGAGAGGTGCAAGTTGCCATGGCAATCCCGATCTCCAGGCAATGCACCACGCAGGCACCATGGACAGAGCCCACCCCACGTTCCCTGTGGGATTCCTGGAGAGCAGGATGGTTTTGGGGGTGCAAACACACCCGGCTGTTATCTGGGCTCAGTCTTAAAGGTAGGACAAGATGAAGGAGCAGCCCAAAACCCAAAATATTGGAAAACAGAACAGGGAAAGAGCCGGAGGGAGAAGCAGAGAAGCACTTGGGGTTTGAGACCTCTTGCAAAGCCAAACTTGGATTCCTGAGCTGGAGTTCAGTTCCACCTCCAACAGTGGATTAGTTCAGCTTTTCATTAACCTTCTTTGTCTCCCTGTGGGGCTCACAGTAAATAACTCCTCAGTGAGTTATGGAGCAGCTGATCCTTGCCAGCTCTTCTTCTCCAAACCTTTCCCCTCATCTCGCTTACAACAAGAAATCTGGTTTAGGGGTTCCCCCCTCAAAAAAACCCAGTGGGTTGTGTTTCTATTTTCTGCTTGGATTTTCCTCCCATCCTGAAGCTTTTCTGCTCCTCCCTTTCTCTCTTTGACATCCACAGGAGTCCCACCTGCTGTCCTGATCTCCTTCCCACCCCTTGTCCCCGACCCAGCACACCTCCTCCCCCCCGCTACATAGTCCAGCTGTATTTGATTCTCTCAATAAATAAATATTAGTAACACACACACAAAAAAAAATTCTAAAAAATCTGACCACACTTGTTCCTTCTGCTAACGCCTCGTTTCCATCTCTTTTGGAAATCCCTGCAGATGGTTTGTTCCTGCTCTCCCAGATCAGCTGTGAGGAGAGGAACTGCTCCTGCTGTCCTTTTCTCTTCCCTGAACATCCTGTCCCTGAGGAAGCTCATTCAGAAGCACCAGCTCAGCTCTGCTGACAGCTTGCAGATCTGCCTCGCCCCCTAATGAAAATTACATCAGCTCTAACGATTAAATCTCTTTGGGGATGGAATTTTCAGAACTGGTTATTTGCTTGGAAACAGATTAGCAGATATTTGCCTGCCCATCACCATCCCTAGGTATAAATTACTGACACTTGTTTGAAATCAAAGACTGGTGAGTGCTTAACATGCAGCATAACCCCACCTGTGACATGATTCATGATTTATTAATCACCAGGGCCTAGAAATATGGACCAATTATTTTCACAAAGAGTATATTGCTTATCTTTTGTGAATTCCAGGTTTCCAGACTCCATAAAAGAAAAAAAAAAAGCACACAAGGATCCCCTATATATTATCCATGAATTTGAACAAATCTAATCTCTTTCCAGTGCTATTTCTCTTCCTAAGCAAGGCTGACATTTATTTGCTTAAATATCCTTTCAGTTACCGGGTACCTGTCCAGTATTTGTTCACAACTATAAATAAAAGAGAGGTAACAGGGTGCTGGCAAACACCAATAAATCTGCCACTGACTCCTAGCTGAAAGCCACGTGGGAGAAAATTGCCTGTTTTTTCCCCTACATATGCAAAATCTGGTCGGATAAAGCAAGTAGGCGGCAGAGGGATTAACAGAAGTTATAAAAACGAGAAAGAAAGTGGAAGATTAAAGCTTGGAGGGGAATATTTGCGAGTCTTTCTCCTAAAATGCAGCAGAAATGCGTCATTGGGCTGAGCAGCGAGGGTGGGACCTGGTTTTCCCAGCCCTGGGAAAGGGCTGGAGGGTGAGGCTGGATGATGGCAGAGGAGTGATCATCCCGGAACACCAGCAGTTACCCTGGTCCCACCGATCCCCAGCTGCTTCCTAACTCCAAGTGCCCACTGAGCAGAGACACTGCCAGGAAAATGCCCCTCCGTGTTGGCACCCCGGCTCAGTGTTTGCAGGAATGTGACACTGTCATTTAATCTCCCTCTGAACCTTCCCAAGGAGGAAGATTACAGGGTCACAGAATCACAGAATCACAGAATCACAGAATCACTGGGTTGGAAGAGACCTTCGAGATCATCGAGTCCAACCCATGCCCCAACACCTCAACTAAACCATGGCACCGAGTGCCACATCCAATCTCTTCTTAAACACATCCAGGGATGGTGACTCCACCACCTCCCCGGGCAGGCCATTCCAGAACTTTATCACTCTTCCTGTAAAAAACTTTTTCCTAATGTCCAACCCATATTTCCCCTGGCACAGCTCGAGGCTGTGTCCTCTCGTTCTGTCAGTTGCTGCCTGGAGAAAGAGCCCGAGCCCCACCTGCCTACAGCCACCTCTCAGGGAGTTGCAGAGAGTGATGAGGTCACCTCTGAGTCTCCTTTTCTCCAGGCTAAACAACCCCTAAATAATCGACCTAGAAGAAGAGGAGAATGATTGTGCTGCTGAAAGGGAGCAAAGCAGAATCTTCCTCCAGAGCACCAACGAGTGTTGGGTCAAATTTGTGATTCTTCCAGGCAAAGTTTCTCTGTGGGATTCCTGCCTGCCTCCACACACATTTTCGGACGAAACAGGACTCCAGACACTTGAAATGGGATGAGAACCACACCCATGTTTGAAACAGTCCTTCTCAGTATGACCTAAAGCCCCCAGAATAAACAGCCCAGCCCAGCACAGGGAGTGTGGTCAATGTTCCACAGCAGCCACAGGTGAGAGCACCCCCTGAGCTGCGAAAACAACGGGAGAAGCATTCAGAAGGAACCAGTGGCAGATTTAACACAGTGCTCTTGGTTCTCCATGGAACCTGTCAGTACATTTGTGGTGGGGACACTCACAGGGTGCATTTTCTTACTGCTTGGGGGACCTCCAAAAATCAGCAGGAGTTTTGTTGCAGAGCAACCTTCCTACAGCAATAAAATCTGCTGCAGCCTCCACTTTCTCCCTCCTTCACCAACTGTTTCATCTCCAGAGAGGCACATCAATATCTGTATTTCAGTCCCTGGCTGCAGGGGTGCATTTATTGTCTCGACATCAATCAACTTCCCGCTCACCAAAGGTAAATTCGCTCCTTCCTTTTGATTTCTATTTTCTCTGCCGCTCTTTCCCCTGCTGTTCCTGCAGAGCCTCCCGTGCACCCCTGGGCTCCAGGAGCTGACTGCAGCTTCTCCAGGCGGGAAGGAGAGGATTTAAGGATGCAGAGCCAGTTCTGCGTCCCCTCCTCTAAACGACCACAGGACCTGCATCCCACCAGGGCTGAGGAACCTTTTCCTCAGGCAGGGCATCACCAGATCAACTGCTGCTCTCTTTGATCCCCAATCACCCTCAGATTGCACAAATCACTTGTTTTACCCAACTTTCCTCTACAATGCAACAAAACACCTCCCTGTCTTTGGGGTTTTTTCCTCTATTTCTATTTTGTTTCTTGGTGCCGTTTCTTTTCCTCCCCATTTCACCCAGCTCAGTATTTCACAGAAGGTTTAAACTAGGCCACGGAGTTTACAACTTTTCCTTTGCTTCCAGGGGACACTTATTCATTGGAAAGCTTTCAGCACCAGTTGCAGCCATGCCAAAAACCTAGAAAATTATAAATACCGGGAGATTAAATCTATCTTTCACATCTAAGGGAGTCAGTCCTTTGATACTTCCTGAAGCCCTGTGCTTTCAATCGTGAATTTGGAGCTCAAAAACCTATTGCTGAAATATCCCCCTAATAAAACACCCTAAAGCAAATGGGTGGAATTGAAATGCTGCTGTTAAACTTTATCGTGCCCCAGGTGCTTTGTGACTCACATGGATTCTGACCGAGTGTCACAAATTTACAGGACATGTCACACATTTATTCTGCTTTGTCACTCAGCTCCTGCCAGGTGCCACTTAGGCCCTTCTGTGTGTCACGCTTTTATTGCCACTAGTTTGGCTTCGTTTCATAAACCATTCGGGGCATAATCTGCTGCGTATGGCAGAGCAACACAAGTACAAACTATAAAGGATTTCTTTCCTCCCCACCTGACAAACATTTGATCTCCAGAAAACCTCTCCACGCTTTAAATCACTCCATCTTAAAAATGTATTAACAAAGAAGAGTACAGGTGACTTTGTCCCTGTAAACAACAAACCTGTGGCTCTTGCAGGGAAGCAGAAGAGGAAAGCTGGGAGAAGTGCAGCTGTAATTTAACACATCAAATAGCCAGCATTTCTGTACTTCTGTTCTAAAATGCAAACCCCATATTTGACGAAATAATGTATATTAAAAACCTACTGAATGTACTGGTTCCTCCTGAATGCTTCTCCCGTTGTTTTCGCAGCTCAGGGGGTGCTCTCACCTGTGGCTGCTGTGGAACATCGACCACACTCCCTGTGCTGGGCTGGGCTGTTTATTCTGGGGGCTTTAGGTCATACTGAGAAGGACTGTTTCAAACATGGGTGTGGTTCTCATCCCATTTCAAGTGTCTGGAGTCCTGTTTCATCCGAAAATGTGTGTGGAGGCAGGCAGGAATCCCACAGAGAAACTTTGCCTGGAAGAATTACAAATGTGACCCAACACTTGTTGGTGCTCTGGAGGAAGATTCTGCTTTGCTCCCTTTCAGCAGCACAATCATTCTCCTCTTCTTCTAGGTCGATTATTGACACAGTGATAATAAAAATGTCCTTCAGATTACATGTGAAAATAAGTAGGATAATGTATACTAAAAACCTACCAAAAAACTAGATTAAATACTATATATACATGATAAAAAAACCCTACAAAACCCCCTAACTAGTACAAGGCATAATTGGTCTCCAGGAGTCAATTACTTTGTTCATCAAGCGGTTGGATCTGGAAGGGCAGTTACAAATCAGTGATGTTGCTAATCCCTGACAAGTCTCACCTGCACGAGATGGTTCGATGCATTTTTATTTATTTATTAAGTGCTTACATGTCTCCTGACTTCAAAATCAATTCTTCATTATTTCCCTGCCTGGGCAATACAAATGAAGAAACGCGTGACCGGCAAGTGGTGCCCAAGATTTAAGAGGTGGGATAAAGACACGGATTAGCGACCTAATGAAGTTTTGGGCCCTGGAAATGGATCAAAGCGGCTTTCTGAAATATTTGCTGTGTACAACAACCTCCAGATCTGATGCAGGGGCAGCCAAAGAACCGCTGCCGAGGTGAGGGATAACTCCAGCCAGCTCAGGGTTACCAGCAGAGCTGAGGTGAGCCCTGAACCCATGAAATCCTTTCAGGCTGATTCTGGAAAGAACTGCAAGCCCCCCCTGGAGCTGTTCCTGCCTCTCACGTTCCATCACTGCCCATAACTTACAGTTCTAGACAGGTCACCGAGTCAGGTTAAGCCTGAGGAGCAAAAACTCCGGTTCCAGGCAGGTTTCGAGGCCGATTCCATGCAGGAACAGCACTCTTGTTAAAACTTGTTTTACAAAAACAAAAAACCACACTTTAAAAAAAAAAACCAAAAAACCACACTTGTTAAAACAGCGAGAGGCTGCAGCAGCCCTCCAGAGCTGGGCAGCAGCAGTTCTGAATTGCCTCCCTCTCAATGTTCTCCTGCTCCTGGAAGAAGTGCTCATCCTGATAATTAAATTATAAAACCACACTTTAAAACACTGGTATGTACAGTTTTACTGGAAATGTACATTTTTATATCACAGACGACACCCGATAGTGGCAATCCGAGTGCCCTGGGGTCTGTCTCTGCAGCGCTGGTGGCTCTGGCAGTAACAAACACGTCGTGCTGTGACCCCTCCCAGGCTCGCTGGAAAGCTGAGGGGACGTTTATTGCATGGGTGTGCCCGCTCGAGTCAAGATATTGCCTAATTACCATATTTCCTTCTGTTCCTTACATGGATTTCTCTAAATTCTCTGGTTTTATACCTTTGTGGCAGAGAGAGCGTTTGCAGGAGGATTTCGTATAACTCCCCTTGACAGGAGAACTTGGAACATCTGCAGCTGCAACAGCACGGAGCTTATTAATAACATTTCTGTAGCCAAAGGCTACAGGCAAAATTAGAGATCCAAATGATGAGCAATTTGTGTGTTTGTAAGGAAATCAGTTATCTGCATCATCCAGCAAAAGCGAAATACAAGCATTTAAAAGAAAAACTCTCCACATGCAAGTCCTTATTTAAGTACATATTTCTTTTGGAAAACCGCCTGAGAACCAAAAAAAAAAAAAAAAGAAAGGAAAAATCCTATGATATTTTATTTGTTTTATTGTATTTTTAACCTGTTCCCAGTCTCCATTGCTCAGCCAGTTCCTACCTGGACATGAATTTCTGAAAGCAATAAAAATTTCAGCCACAACTCTGGATTTTTGGTGTGGTTTAGATACATCCCAAGGGACCCTCAATCAGTCACAGGTGTAATTAAGCAGAATAAGCAAAGGGCATAGATATATATATATATCTATCTACA
>VZRQ01005510.1:424118-459202 GCA_013397975.1 Machaerirhynchus nigripectus | reverse complement strand
ATGTGATGGCAAAGAGCTTTCACCTCACTGCAGGCAGAAGGAAAGTAGGGTTAGCTCACCTCAGGACACTCACCCCACCCAGGGACCACCACAGGCCCAGAGGAGAGAGGAAAACACCCCCTGCTTCCCTCGCCAGCCAGGCTCCCAGCTGCCCCCCCAGCTCCCCATCACCTGCAGATTGTGGAGTTGTGGTGGACGGATGCACAAGCTGCATCACTGCCCCAATCCATTCCCTGGTCCATCTCTACGAAGGGGGTCAGGCAAACTGCAACAGGTAGAGCCGTGCCACCCTCAACCTACCACGACCCAGCACCTGCAGGATTGACCGCTTGGTGTCACTCACCAGGTAGGGTGAGGAGACATCCCCCGGGCTGGTCGTGCCACAGCGGGTGTCTCAGGTGGTTCCGGATGGGGGGGGTCCGGCTCCGGGGCTGCTTCACGCCACATGCTAGCCCCAACTGTCTGGGCCACCAGCTGGAACACGGACTTATCCAAGCTCAGCCAGCCGGAGGGCAGCCTGGAAGGAGGAGACAGAAGCAGTCAGTAGCAGGAAAGCGCACCCAGGGAAACAGCTGCTTTCATGGCAAGGTCACGCCTCAGAGGTTTGGCTTCATGCACAAAATGCACTGCTAGGCAGTGCCCCAGACCCCCAGACAGGGAGGCCTCAGCTGCAACACCACAGCCTAGACCGGGAAGGACATTTCCAGTGGTCATTTTCAGGAGCAGTAAGGGTATACAGAGGGAGAGGCAGTGCAGGGAGGTCTCAGCTGCTGGGGGCAACTTCATGCCTCCCCCTCACCTGTTGTGAGCAACAGGGATGGCTCCATGTTCTGTTCTCAGTATGTGTTTTTGGGAGGGACAAGGTGATGATGGGGCCATGTAGCAGGGTTTAGATGCCAAGGCAGTGGTAGAGCTCAGGCAGAAGAGGAAAGCCTATGAGATGGACTGAGCAAGGGTATGGGAGGAATTAAGGCAGGCTGGCAGGACTGAGCAGGGTTACAGACCCTTGATGTACCACCATGGTGTAGCCCAGCAGTCACCTCTTGGCCTGACTCCCACCTGTACTGCCACGCTCCAGGTTAACCAGCCCTTCTCAGCCCCAAAACACCCCTGCCCTTACCTGTTTGGTTGCCTGGGCTCTTTTTGTACCTTCCTGGACCCAAACAAGTGTCCCCACTTGATGGGCTGGCTGCCCTCTGATGCAGTGGTGCTGCTGTCCTCTTGGGGGGCTGCTGCTGCTGCTGCTGCTCCCACTCTTTGCTGAGTTTCCTTCTCCTTGCTGTGCTTCAGCTCTGTAAGCACAGAGTCTGGGGGGCTGCCCATCCAGAAGGGCCAGCTCCGTTCCTTCACCTCTTCGCCGACCACTACCTGCTGGGGCTTTTCCAAGGGCTCTTCCACAGCTTCAGGACTCGGCTTGCTGGCCAGCTTGGGCCTCTCCTCCAAGGTGCCCTCAGCAATGGGACAAGCCTCTGCACCCTCCACCACCCCTTCTCGAGGAGGTGGTGCCTTGTGGGTCTCCACTGACCTGGGCGCAGGATTCAAAGCCGCCTTCTTCTTCTCAGAGCGGATGAACTTGGAGCCTTCGGCCGAGCCCTCGATGTAAATCTGAGAGGTCTGCATGAGCTGGTACCACCAGCCTGCCTGCTTGTCCTTCTTCCCCTCCCATGTACTCTCTTGCATCTTACTCTGCTCTTCCTCCCTGTCACCTTCTCCGCAGGAGGCCCCCACTCCCTTGACCCTCTTCTCACTCACAGCTTGCTGTGGGCTGTGCTCTGGTGAGGTGTCACCATCTCTGGCACCTCCTTGGCATGTTTCAGGAGCGGTGCTGCAGCCGTCGGGATCCTCACTGCTGCCCCGGGTCCGCATCAGCTGCAGGGTGGAGTGCACAGAAAGCAGCAGGTCCTGCTTCACACGCAGCAGCTCCTTTTGCTGCTGCTGCTCTTTGCCCATCTGCATCAGGTGGTGCTCGAAGAGGAGGTCCAGGTTGAAGGGCAGCAGGGAGAGAGGCTGGAGCAGGAGCAGGAGCTCCTCGAAAAGAGGCTGGCACACGCTGTGAGACAGGCACAAGAAGCCCACTGGCTGGTAGTGTGCCAGGATGATATCTGTAGGGAAACAGACATGAATTAGAGGAGACACTCTTGCCAAGCCACCACGAAGCTGCTGAAGCTATGAGGAAAGGAGATGGACATCAGTTTTTGGTCAAAGTGTGAGGCTCAGGCCTGGGTCAAGAAGCACCAGCTGCTCTATGAGCTCTCAGCAAACTGGCCCAGCCAGAGCTTTCCAGTTGTGTCTGCAGCTAGGACCTACCTGGCAGACTACCAACCGAGATGACCTCTGCCACCAAATGCCATGGAAGTAGGATGGGAATAAAAGACCTTGAAAGGGTTGCCACATGTGAAAATTCTATTCTTCAGCTTCTGCAAGAAGTTGGCCAGGAAGAATATTCTGGAAGAATACGGCCAGTACCAGTCCCCTGCAGCTAGAGGTGTCAGGGACGGCTGAGTACAGTCTTTCCAGGGATCTGTCAGGGCTGAACTGTGGGTCTTAGCAGAGAATGAACTAGCATTTCTATCTGTAGCAATCATTGTTCACTTGATTTGACCACATCTGCACTATCCCTCTGTCCTGCTCTATTGTCAGGTCTCACTACCAGGGAGAGGGCTGGGAATGGGATTTGTGACCCAAGCCCGGTGAGATAACAAATTTACACCACAGACAGGACTTGCACCTTACCTCCAACTCCTCTCCTTAGCTCTTATCACCCTGACAGCCCCAGCTTTTGCTCACACTTCCAGCTCTTAAAATAGCTTGAAAGAGGTGGTTGTCTTCTGCTTCAGAAAGCCAGGATAAGCATAGATCTTATTCTATTTCTATTCTATTCTATTCTATTCTATTCTATTCTATTCTATTCTATTCTATTCTAATTCTATTCTATTCTATTCTATTTTGCTATGAAACAGATACATCCAGTAAACCCTGCTTTTTGTTTGTCAGGTTTTCCTTTCCATTTCTTTCTATTTCCTGTGTCTGAAGAGTTTGAGGTAAGTGTGCACATCTCCAGGCACACCAAACTCTCAGGCACTGGGCAGGGAACACAGAAATTTGGGGAGGCTTAGATCTGATCTTCTGCAGATAGATTGAGGGATCTGCACTGATACCCTTGGATTGTAGCTGCAGGTGGGAAGGAGAATGGAAGTCCAGGCTCAGGTGGAAGGAGCTGTGTGGTGCTTGGACTTCCACCTGGGATTTCCCTGGTACATTGAGACTGTATAGCTAAGTCCTTCAGCTCAGGGCAGAGAAGAGCAGCCCAAGCTGAGAGAGCAACAGGAGAAACACATTTCCAGCCCATGCTCTATTTGTGTGCAGAATTTGGCTCCCGCTGCAGCCCACAGCCCTCAGGCTCTTACCTTCATGGTTGTAGAGGTGGTTGAACCAGAACTCCAGGGACCGGATACTGCAGGAATGGAAAATTATCAGGGTAAGAAAGAAATAGTGAAGATCTCTTCACCCCATTCATCCTCATTGTTCTGCCACAAGAAGTGTGGCTGGAAAAGGGCATTTACAAAGCGTGAGCTTGTGAACCTCAGGGAAAGGACAGTGGCTCAGTCCCAGCAGCACGCCCAGAACACAGACACCCCGCCTGTCACCGAACACCTACACGGCTTTACATGTGCAATTTTAACCCCTCACAACCACATTTCCAGCAAGATTCCTCGCTATTCTGCTCCTACATCCTTGGTAGAGCTTTGTTTTGCTGAGAAGAGGATGCTGTGGGAGAGACAAATGATCTACAAAACTAAGACCCAGTGCTGGTGGCTCAGCCCAAAATACACTGGTATCCTGTGCCAGCAGGGGAGAGCTGGGTTGCCCTGTGTGGGGAGAGCAGGGCAGAGCTTGTTCCTGCCTGTAGCAGTTCTACAACATCTGGACATCTTGGGAACTCTGTTGCCTCTGCCAGAGCTCTTTCTGACCACCAGAGAGGAGCAGGGAAACCGTCCTAGCAGCATTTATCCCTTCACCCACAAAAAAGTATCGCTGCCTTCCTCTGTTAAACACAGCACAGTGTGCACACTCCTTATCCAAACTGGAAGGGCCAGTCTGGAGTACTGGACCAGGGCAATTTCTCCTTCAGAGCCTCATGCCTTGGGATCCACTGCAACTCCAGGAAACAGTGGTTTAAAGAGGGATTTCCAAGAGTAATTAATGCATTTATTATGTCTAACCTCTTACGAAGCTGGACAGACAGAGTTTTCTCACCTAATGTTTTGGGGCTAAAACAGACTGACACTGTTCTTCAGCTGGATACAACCACTCATTCTCAGTCCTGACCTGGAAGGGGAGGGTTTGATCCACCTGGAGTTCCCTGAGGCTTACAGCTTCTTCCTTCCCTTGACTACTTCTGGGAGGTGGCTTCCCAGATTCTTAAGTTTTTTTCATGGTCAACTGTGCCTGCCTGCAGTCACGGACCGACAGCTGCTGGCAGCCCTGGACAGGGACATGCAGCCACCCCACGAGTCCTGCTTACTTGAGGAGGCCAAAGATGAACGCGTTGAACCTCATGGTGTGGTTGGTGAGCTCCGTGTACTGGCTGATCTTGCTGTAGAGGCTGTGCAGCAACTTTGTAGAGGGGCCTATGTAGAAAAGCAAATGATTGAGATTAGTTGTGGTGAGCAAAGCCAAAACTGCATCACAGGATGGAGCATCAAGGCAACACAGACGTTGTCTGGGTGTCCATGTCCGTGTGTGCTTTGCCTCTCCACCACGCCAACACGAGCTCACTCCATCCCAACACTTAGACTACACGTGGAAGTTGGGTTGTGGTCCATCCCAGACTGCCACTCCAAAACTCCGGGAGAGTTTCAATACCACAAGGACCTGCCTCTCACACTTCAGTGACAATTGCAGCCACTGGATGAGAATCAGCATGTAAAGAGAATATTGTGATGCGTGCTTATAATTTGGGGTGTCTGCAATCATAGAGATAACCCCAGAGCTGGAGATTCGCCATAATCAGGCCTTGAGGATTACCAGTATGATGCAGAAACCAATGTTGAATTAATTTTGTTGGGGTGTTTTTTTTCCTTTTTTTATTTGTTTGGCCTGTTTTTTTCTTTTTTGTATTGGTTTGGCCTGTTATGGGAGAATTTGCAAATTTCAGGGGAAATGACAAGAAATGCTTGGGCAGAGTAGCGCAGTGTCCCTCCCTTCTTGCAAGGGATGGTCAGTGTGCAGCCTGTTCCATGCAGGAAAACGGGTGTTTTGCACTCCCATCCTTAGAGCCAACCTTCCCCAGCACCTCCCAACCACAACTAGCACAGAGCTGCAGGCAGTGCTGCACAACATCCATACCTAGCTGGGTGGACGCCTCCACCACGCTCCAGGGGATGTTCCTCCTCTGGCCAATGATCATGTCCAGGACGTAAGCCTTGAGCCCATCACTCAGAATGTCCCGGACAGCTGGACACAGGTATTTCAGGATGAGATGCCCCACATTAGGGCTCACGGAGCTGTTCCCAAGTTTGGCCTAATGGACAACAGGAACAGGGAAAGTGTTGGTAACTGTTTTCAAGGTAGAGATGCATGGAAACAGTTCAGCCCCACTTGCCTGCTACAGACACCCAGCAAGCAACATCCAGGCTCAGCAGTTCCTTGAACATGTAGGATCTTTGCTTTCACTCCTGATGCTTCCTACACCAGCTCTGAATTGCTCTGTGCAAGGTCTTCCCCAGGCTGGGAAGAGGCAATGACTTGAAAAAAGAATATCCCAGCTTGGGAAGAGGATATCCCAGTTAGAAGGGATGACAGGTTCTCCCAAAAGGTGTAACCAGGCTTTCCTGCTGGAGGAAGAGAAGAGCTGGGGATTTTCCTGCTGCTGTAGATTTTCTTGTTGCTAATTTTGGAGCAGGAAGCACCAAGCCACATAGAACTACCAGCACTGAAGGGTTAAGGAACACTTAACTCAATGACATGTTCAGCTCTAACTCCTAGGGATTACTATAAATAAACAGGGTGAGGGCAAAATGGATGGCCAGAGCTCAGACTGAGGTGAAGAGGAAGCATGTAGGAACCCAGCACCAGCAGAGCAGGGACAAATTCTGCTGCTTAACAGTCTTTGAGCTGCCAAGGGGTCTATCCAAATGGGTCAGGCAATGGTGTTCAGGGCACAGATTTTACCAGCTGAGCTGGAATTATACTGACCAGTTGGCACAGGTTCACAAAAGCCGTGAACTGAAACTGAACTTGGCTCAGGAATAATCCTGTCAGATCCACTGAGCACAGCAGCAGCAGGGATGGATGCTGCCTTTTGACAGGTGAATGCTCAGCCCCTGGCACACTGACGCATAAAGAAACCTAAGGTTAAAACCACTGCATTGTCTGATAGGCAAAGTAATGGGGGAACGTTGCAATTATTCCCCAAACCTACACAGTAAGAATTGTAAATCCACAGTGAAGCCTTAAAAAGCCATGGGAATCTCAAAAGCTCCAGTTATGTTGCAGAGCAATCTCTGCATCAGCAACAGCCGTAATTAGAGGAAAATTACTCTGGGCTCTGAGATAAGATTGAATGGTTTTGGAATCTCTCCCAGTCAGGTTTCTCCTTGGGGATGGCATGCCAGGGGAGTTGCCATGTCCAAACAGTGTCACATTGCTGCCCAGAGTCGCCTGACTGAAGCCAAGCATTCAGCACTGAGAGGAGGCACCACAAACATGCTGGGTGTCACAGGACTGCAAACAATGCCTGGTACAAACAGAAGCAAAATGGCTCTGCTTCTGTGCTGTTCCAGAAATGGGGGAATGAGGGAGCCCGGGCCAAAGACAGCCAGCCCCAGGGCAACCCAGATGCACTTCTGCATTATTCCAGAAATGGGAAATGAGGGAAGCAGAGGCCTAACACAGCCAGCCCCATGGATGTACTCCGAATACACTAATGTATTCATGGTAAGGGCTACCATGGGGGTGACCAACTGCCCCAGATGGGCAAAGACTGATGAACATTTTATCATTACTGAGCTCTGTGAGATGGGGAACACTGCACTGTGTCCTGGCACCAGTGACAGGCCAGAGTCACAGGACATGTGGAGGAGGGAGACACAACTCTCCACTGTGTGAGAAAAAAGAGCTGGTGTGCTGCCATCAGACCAGAAGGGCAGCTGGTCTGGTATTTTTTCATATGAAGTGCCATAGCAAGTACATAAGAAAGAGTTAAACCAAAGCAAACATATATAGTACTTGCCCTTTATACTTTCACAGCCTACAACTACTTTCAACTCAGACACTAAGCTGGACATTATGCCTGAGTGTTTAGTAAACAGCAGTGAATTTCCCTTCCCCGGGTTTTTCGGATCTCCCTTTAAATACATGTACTTACTGCATCATGCAGCAGGAATTGTCACAGATTTAGCATCTGCTGCGTGGTGTGCCATCACCTTTGTTTGGTTTGATCTTGGTACTCCTGCCTTCGTTAGATACCCTGGATTTTTGACTGGAAGAGAATGGAGAGGCAACCTTGCTCCATACTCTCCGTGTCACTCAGAATATTGGATGCTAGACATACCTTCACCCCTGGATCCCTGCTGGTTCCAAAGTGAGCCACAATCAGGTCAACAGCAGTGTTGATAGCCTTCACCAGACCTAGAGGGAAACAATAGGTCAGAGAGCTGCCTGAGTAGCTGCTGGGACAGATCCCGACAAAACACTCCTTGAAGTAATCAGCCAGGGGCACTGCAAGCCCATGTCTACACACAAGTCCTCTCTGCCAAAATACATGCAGAGACTCCCCTAAATCTTCACTAAAACTGTCCCTGCTGGTTCCAGCACTCACCTACCACCCTGACAGTACAGTGACCTGTCTATATCCCCAAGGGGCAGGGACCATCACCTCCACACCCCATCCCCTGAGGCAGAAGAGACAGGATCTGAGGCAATGAGTCTTTTGCTGCCTTGGTGCCACAGGGTGGCAGGGCAGAAGCCTTGCATTTGGCAGGTTCTGTAATGACTTTCAGTAACAAGCCAGTGGTGTGTAATCTCACGTCTTCACCAGGTTAATGTGAGAACAGAACTGAAACAGAAGGGAAAGCTGCCACCTGGTAATCATGAGCACATAGCTGGCGAAGGCATGGGAAGCCTTCTGCACATCCCTTGCCTCTGAAATGATAACAAATCAGCTGTCATATACCCCATCCCTAACCCTGTCCTCTAGCATGGATCCCACCACAGCCATATCTTGTCCTGCTCTGGAGTCCTTTCTCCCACCTTTTTATATAATTTATATAATTTTATATTACTTACATAGGCTTGAACAGACTTTTTACTTAAATTACAAAATCTCAGGTTAGCACATCTGCAATGTCGCGAAGTTACACACAGGTCTGCCCTTGTATGCAGAGCCTCAGGTGGCAGCATGCCCTGCCTTAGGGTCATGCCCCCGTGCCTGTCTGCTCTCTCTGCCCTTTCTTGTGCACCTAAGAGCCTTTCTAATCGTATTTCCTGGCACAAGCAGCTCAAGCACACTCTGTGGCACACTGCATGGTCCACCAGAGATGCGTGGACTCACCCTTCTTCTGCAGCAAGTCGATGGAGATGGACTCTGTGTTGCCATCTGGGGAGAGGCAGAACTCAGCAGGGGGTTTCTCTGCTAGTGAGAAGTAGTCAGGGAAAAAGTCATTGTAGGTGAGCTGGAGTTGCCTCATAGACTGTCCTGTGGGGACAACATAGAGGGGACAAGGATCAGCCCCGGTCCCTCACACCAAAACCTCTTTCATGTTGTTTGCTTTTCCCAGAAGCAACCTGAACCACCAGCAGTCTTCATGCCAGCCTGTCCTCTGCTGGGACAGCAAAGCTACAGGCTTGTTCCTGCCCCAGCACTGGTTTGCAGTGTGTGCCTGTACAGTTGATCCCCATGGCCTACCCAATATCCACTTCCAGCTTGACTGGGGGCCCACGGTTCTGGAAGATGCTGAGGGAGGTTCAGTCTCAAGGGCTGGGGCTAAGGCAAACCTTGCAGCACCAGACTCTCCATGCTGCTGCAAGCAGGGTCAGTCAGCACAGAGAAAATCACTACTTGTCACACACAGGCACCCACAGACAACGAACTACACATTTGCTTCCTGTCCTCTGGGATGGCCTGTTTTCAAGGGGTGACATGCATAGGAGTTCTCCCATGTGCTTGACTTCCATCTGTTTGACTCTGTGCTATGCATCTTGCCTTGAAGAAAGGACGGAGAAACTGTTTGTGTTGGCAGAGTGAGGTCTAAGGCTTTGAGGAATTCCCTCCATGGCTTGAGGCTAGCCTGTAGAATGTTCTCCCACCCACAGAGAGACCACACTGCTCTCCCCAGAGGACTCTTGGAGGTTCAGTCAAAAGCAGCCTGCCCCTGTCAGCCCTTCCTGAAGAGGTTTTGGAGGGCATGGAAGACCTTAAGGGCAAAGCACGGAGAAGATAAGAGTCCCATAAAGGCTTTAGTGTTGTCAGCTGTCCTGTGAAAGCTACAGCTTAGCAGCCAGCATATTGTTTGGGCTGGGGCAGATGGTCAGGCACCATGGGGCGCAGATCTGAGATCTCCAAGGGCCTCCCCCACAACTACTGTGTGAGACAAACTACAATCTGACCACAGCCCAGGAACACTTCCTGAGGTCCAAATGGGCTCTTGGGACATTCACTTTGCCCTTCAATCCAGCTCAGAGCTGGACCTGACTGATCTCACCTCGTGGAGAAGGGAGGCTCCACAAAGATTTGAACCAGTGGAGCAATTTTCACCTTCTTCTTGAACCCTCCAGCCCCACTGTGAACGGATGTATCACCCCTCCTTCTCCGAGCAGGCAGAGCAGTGATGAATCCAAGCTTAACCCGAGCCCCCAGGAAACTGAGCCTGAGTCCCAAGGTCACTTCCCAAGACCCCCCAGCAGAAAGGTGGTGCGCACCGTTCAGCTTGCAGTGGAAATGGCTGGTGCTGAGAGCGCCAGGCAGCTCAAAGATGGGGTTGCCCCGGTTCAGCCGAGGCTCTTGCTGCCTCCTGTCCAGGCTGCCTGCTAAGCTGGGCAGCCCCGAAACGCGGTCCAGACCCAGGGGGTTCCTCCGCCTGTACTCCCGCCACTTCAGCGCTTGGGGGGAGAGGTGGTTCGCTGGGATGCCGCGGGCAGTGAGCACCAGACGGGACGACGAGAGCACACGGGAGGATGTGGAAGGGAAATGGGAAGAGAGAGGAAGAGAAAGAAGGAGGACAGAGAAGGAGAGACAGCACATTACTCAGAGGTCCAGCAGCATTTCAGGACATTAGCACATGCACATGGAGACAGGTAGAGGCCACTGCCCGGCAGAGCAGGGCAGGAGCTTGGGTGCCCTCGTGGCTGCAGGCAGAGAGGCAGCGGGTTTGGGGTGCAAGCACCTGGCATGGGGTGCTGTAGGATCAGCAGCCCACACTCACACTGCCCTCTCTGGAGACACAGTAGGAGGTGGGACTGGAGGGACATGCTCTTAGTGTAGGTCTTCCTGCAGCACATGGATGCAATTTTATCCTGATCTGCGGCTATACGAAATGGTGGTACTATAGGGAGCAGCCATGGCTATAGGGAGATGGAGACGCTCCAGACTAGCAGGTCCTGGAGGATGGGTACCTACCATTGACAGGCCGTAGTCCCATGCTGCTCAGGGGACCAGAGCTGCTGGTTTCACCGCCACTTCTCCAGTGGGAATCTGCATGGCCTCCTACTCTGCTCACGGACATGCCACCCATGGAGAGGGGCAGGAGGGACCCACTATGGAGTCGGTATTCGGAGAGTGGGGGGCTTGGCTCCAGCGGGGCCTCCTTCTTGTGATTCAGCTTGGGGTTCTCCTTTTGCCTCAGGGTGTCAGCTTTGGTGGCTTTGGAGGGCTGCATGGCACTGACAGCGGGGGATGACCTCGTGGGAAGCAGGTTGGCAGAGACGGGGCAGGACCTGCTTCTGGGGGGCTGGCTGTCTTCAGCTCTCTCTGCAGCGGGCGAGGAAGAGGAGTCCACGCTTTGGAAGAAAGGCACGTTGCAGCGCACGGGGGAGTAACTGCCCAGCGGGGACGGACGGGTTGTTTCGGGGCCAGGCTTCTTGATGCCCCCATCACCGCGCGAGGCAGCTCCATCTGCCGAGCGCTGGGTCACGAGCGTGCCATGGGCTTGGGTCCCCGCCACCGCCGCCTGCCCTGCCGAGGTGGCCAAGGATGAGGACTGGGAACTGGAGATCTGCTGGCTGGCAGGCCGGTTGCTGGACAAGCTGTAGAGCTGGGAAAGGCTGGAGGCAAAATGGCTGTGCAGGGCACGTGCCTTGGGTGGCTTGCTGAAATGGTGCTGAAAAACAAAGGGCTGGATGGGCAGCGTCGTGGGACGCTGGTCCTTGCTGTAGCGTACTACAGGCTTGCTGTCTGTGCCACCACCTTCAGGGAGAGAAAGGGGAAGAAAGTGTGAGGACGAGCAGAGCGACAATCATCCTCAGCCAAGCAGATTGCAGGCAAAGGGGAATGTGCTGTCTGTTGCCAGAGGAAGAGGGTGAGCTAGAAGCCAGAGTGGTTCAAGTCTGAACTGGTTACGCACACCAAGAGCTGGCAAGATAAACGTATGTGGCCCCAGATGCAGAGTTTCCAGCTGTCTGCAAGAGAAGAGCACTGCACCAGGAGTTTGTCTGTCCCGGCAGGGTCACCAGCTCCACATCCTTTCCCAATCCTTTGCCCCCTGGACAGCACAAAGCCATGGGGTAAGGTGCCTGCCCTTGAGCTCCCTCTGCCCAAGCAGTACCACAAAGTCAAGGCCCAACACTTTGTGGTACAGTCAGATTTCTTATCTGAAAGGATCTGACTGTGCCCCTCCCACATGCACTGTGGACTCGCACAGCCCAGCGCAAGCCTTGCATGCAATAGCACTGCAGCTCTGCATACCACATTGCAATATATTGGTGCTGTTGCAAAGGCTGCCTGCTTCCCCTTCTCCCTCCCTCTTCTTTCTCCTGTGACTGTCCCCGCTTTGGAACACAGAGCTCCCTTCATGCCCCTGCGTCTACCAGACCTAAGCAGGATATTCCCAACATCATGCCTCCAACCCTGGAAAGCGCCAGTCTGCTCCAGCAAATGATGTACTGGGATGGCCTGAAGGAGTGTGGTGGGCTGATCTCCATATGCACATGCCTCCAGCTCTTGATGGGGCCACAAAAATCCCGAGGGACACAGCTGAAGCGCGACACACCATGTTCAGTGCAGAACACACACAGCACTGGATGCACATATGGGGCTGACTGAGATCCCTGATCAGCCCTGGTGTTACCAGGGTGCCTGTGGGGTGTTCCAGACTTCCTTCCTGTAGCCAGCTTTTAGCAGGGCTTGCTTTCCCTCTCATCCTCCTCAGAGCCTCTAGGCTTGCATGCTGCTCTGGGCTGGAGCAAGGCAGATACACCTCCATCTCCAGCTGCAAGCAGAAGCTTCCTGATGCCCTGGTGCCTGCCTTGCTGTCACAGTGCAGAGGGAGGGACCCCACTGGGGTGGTGGGCAGCAACTGCTGGGATATATTACCCTGAAAGCTCTTCTCTGTCCCCTCCTCCCTGAGCAGGGCCTGCTCCTTCCAAGCCCTCCCTCTGAAGCTAAGAGAGCTGCTCCCATGCTGCCCTCTTCCAGCAGAGACCTGCCTTCACGGCCATCCCACACCAAGCACACACACAAGGCTCAGTAAAACAACAGGACAATAACTAAAACACTTCTGCTCCAAAGGCCAAAATCTCTCCCGCCACTGCCATGGCAATAAACCACATGTTCTTACCTCCTGCCAGAAATTTTCAGAACATTAAGCAGAGACAGTCTGGTTTTTGACATGGTAGGGGCTGTTTACCGCAGCGGTCTGGTCAGAGGCATTTTAGAAAGGCTTTTACCTGTGAAGCAGGTGTAACACCTGCCTAGGGCAGAGACAGAGGTCTCCCACAAAGCTGGAGAAATGGCCATACCTCCAAAGGGAGTGTCACACAGCTTCCTCACAAGGACAAGTGACAGCAATATCAAGGTGGAAAACAACTCACTTATTACAGGCTTCCCTACAGAGCTAACTGTGACAGTGGCTCTCCGTGGGAGTCTTTGCTGCAATCCACAGCACTGTGGAGGACATGACCAGGATATTCCAGCAGAGACACATAGGTTGGACTCTGCACGATGCACACTCTAAGTCCTAGCAGAAACTGTGAGCTTCCTGAACCTGCAGGGGAAGGAGACTGCTGGCTATGCCTCTTCCCTCTCCACCCCTGCCCCAAATAGCTCCAAAGAAGAAAGCTGTGTCTGTGACTCTACTGAGCATCTTCACATGTCTGTCTTAGGAGCTAAGGGCAGGTGATTCTTATGGACAAGCACAGTAAATTCCCTGGAAGGAATACAACCCTTCAAGCTGCACAGACTCTCTCAGTGTTAAATGCCATGTCCTCGCTTACGTGATATGAAAGGTTTGAACAAAACCTCAGGAGGTTTTAGAAATACAGGGACAAGACATGTACACTGACATGAGACTGAAATGAGCACAGCAAGGCTTTGTCCCAGGGAAAAACTGCACAGGCACTGGTCTCCTATCACCATGCAGGTTCCCCTCCTGCTCCCCTCATATCCCAAAGAGCTGCCTTCCTTTTTACTTATCCCTTCTGCCTGGTTTGGCTCCTTACCGTCTGCTCGGGCTCTAACATCTTTTTGTCCGTGGCCACTGGCAGAGCCACCCGAGAAGCTGGCATCTGCCTCCGTCAGCAGGGAGAGAGAGGCTTGCTCACCTGCCCCATGCCCACTGGGGACCTTCTCACTGGAGACTGAGTCTTTGGCGGAACACAAAGCCTGGCTGTCGCCAAAAGCATGATTCAAACAGAAGCCCTCGCAGCTCCGGTTCAGGCCGTGGATGAAGGGCATGGGTGGAAGACTCTGGCTGCGCCGAGCTCTTTCTTCAAGGAAGGCTGGGCAATCCCGCTGAGTCTCAGGGATTGGAGAGAACTCCAGGGAAGAATCACCACTAGAGCGGAGCGGTGGGGAGGTGCTGTTCTTTTTCCGTCCTTTAGCCAGTTCAGCGAATGAGGTCACCCTCTTGGGGGGAGAGCTCTGGATGGGTATTGCTGGACTTTCACTCAGCTTGACTGGACAGCTCACCATGCGCTCCAAGGAGCCCAGCCTGCTGCCAGGACTCCTGTCCAGGTTCTGATCATAGCTCCTGGAGCGCTGCCGGCTTGTGTTGAGGTTTGGTGGTGACACATTGACATAGACCTGACCCTCAATCATGTTCTGGCTGGATTCTCCCTTTGGCTCCTCTTCACTGCACTCTACATTGCCTTCTTCTTGTCTCAGGTCAGGCCTTCTAAAGAGATAGTATTCTGTGGGCTGGGCTGGGCTACCCTTGGTCTGGTCTTCTGAGCAGCTAGTTATGGAAGATCCTGCAGGGCTGGGGGATGACTGGGAAGACAAGTCACACGTGACTAACTTATAGTAATTCTGAGTAGCCACAACAAGCCGTGCTTGGCTCTGGAAGCAGGCAGTGAGGTCTGAGCTCTCCGACGTGCAAGGCTCACAGTGGAGGTGGTAGGAGTTGCAGTTAGCATCGAGGACAGGTGAGGAGGAGTGTTGACACCCACACACCTTCCCTGAACTCTCTGGGTTATGCGACTCACAAGACATCTTGGATTCAGTAGGTGATGAATGTAAATCCAGGTAAAAAGCTCCTGTGTCTGAGTGGCTGCAGAAGGAAGAGTCACAGGACAGGTTAGCTGAATTCAGGTTGGATTGAGACTGGCCGTTCATTTTGTTGTAGAGAGCACTGAAGTTCACCAGGACCCCATCAGAGCTGTTGCAAGAAGAGTCACTGATGTAGCCCATCTGTTGGTCAATCACTTCAGACTGACTTGATGAACTGTAGCAGCGGCAGTGCTGGATCTCCGAGCTGGAACAACTGCATGTCCTGTGCAGGGCATCCTGATTCCGCAGTGATTCACCTGTGTTCTGGTTCCACTCCTGGTCACCACTGTCGAAGGAGAAGTTGGAGGAGCTGCCACGATGGCAGCTGCATTCATCCAGCTCCATGCGTTCCGAGGGCTGATGGCACCTGTTCGCATTGTTCCTCTTCTGGATGTCGTCACTGCTGAGTTTGTCCTCTTGCCCGTCCACCACACCAGACCGGCTGGCCATGTTCCAGGATTTCACAATGTGGTTGGAGTCGTGGAGGTGGAAAGGGGGCAAGGCCAGATCCTGCAGATTGAAGGGAGGTTTGCCATCGACGAGTGAGTTGTGAAGGTGGAAAGATTTTTGACCCAAGTCATCCCCAAAAATGCTGAGGTCTTCACCCTCACTCAGCAGGAAAGGGTTGTGTCGCTTACTGACACTAGGGACAATCAGATCCCTTGCTTTTCTTTCTTTGTTGTCTGAGGCCTCTGCTGAGGTTTCAGAGGTCTGGAGAAAGCTGCTGTACACCAAGGAGTCAGTCTGTGAGAGGTCTCTGTCTGGAAGGGCAGAGGTCCGAGTAATGCTGAGCTCTGGCTGGCAGAAGGGGTTGGTCCTTTTGCTCACGGAGCAGCACTGTCTGTCGGGGACCTGGCAATGCACCAGGGGAATGTGATGGACAATCAGCGTCTCACCAGTCAGTTTGGGTGGACTATCCATGGTGAGGAATAATCTTCAGGGCATCAGTGAAGCAGGTACCACCCATGAACAGGTACAGCTGCACATGAGAGGCAGGGAGGACACTTCTCATGAGGGAATTCAGATACCTACAGAGAGACAAAATCACAAAGGAAGTCACCTCTCGGGAAAGGCAGTGACTATTTAAAGCATCCTTGGTTTGACTGAAGATTTCATGGCTTGACAAGGATCAGACTGGTTCCTTGTCTGTACACAAGTACCTGAGCATGAGGTCCTTCTTCTGGGAAACAAACCATCACAATGTAAAACAAACACGTCACCCTCCATGTGGGCTCCTGGGACAACACTTGTGATTCCACCTGACCCCTCTCAAAGTTACCTGAAGAGAGTGACTGATTTCAGTCAAGTGGCCAAAGGGCCATACAGGCTTTGGGCCAAACAAAGACCTCACTGCAGATGGCACTGTGTGCTCACAGGAAAACAGCACAGGGTATGAAGTGAAGCACTGCACTCTGGTGAGAGCAGTCTGTCTTCGCACACTGGATTGAACATCTTTGCTTCCTTTTACATACACTGAGCTTTCCTTCAACAACCAAACACAGCAAGCTCTTGCAACAGACACACCAAAGTCCAGGCAGAGACTGGAAAGCAGCAGCAGACTGGAACAGGAAAGCAACAACAGTTACTCCTCTCCAAGATCCAGGAGACCCCATGAGGTCTTGAGCCCTTTTAATGGTGCCAGAGGAACACGCCAAAGTATGCAACTAGTTATGCACACAAGGGCCTCTCCAGTGAAAAGGAGTGGATGACTTCAGTGGGGCCATGGTCCTATACAGCACACTGGCTGTTGCTGACCTTTTGCTGATGGTGAAGCTTCAGCACAACCTTGTCCCTCCTGTGGTCTGGGAGGGGTTCTTATCTCTCTGACACATTATCTGTGGCATTCACCTGCTTATCTTATTACCTGCTGCACTTCACAACGGTGTGACTGCCACAGTCCCAGGAGCCATATAGGCAGGGCACTGCACAGGCAGGGCACTAAGAGCCCCGCTCTCCCTGTGTTCAGTAAATAGCAGGTTCTCATGGAGCCAGCAGAATAACAAAATGCTTCGGACTGAAGGGACCTTAAAGAACATCTCCATCTCATTCCAACCCCCATGCCATGGGCAGGGACACCTTCCCTGGGATCTGGTTGCTCAAAGCCCCATCCAACCTGGTCTTGAGCACTCCCAGTGTCAACAACTGGGCATCAACAATTTCTCTGAGTAACCCATTCCAGTGCCTCTCTACCCTCACAGTAAAGAATTTCTTCCTAAGATCTAATCTAAGCCTGCCATCTTTCAGTTTAAAGCCTTTCCTCCTTGTCCTGTCACTCTCTGCTTGTGTCAAAAGTGCCTCTTCATCTTTTCTTGTGGATGTTCACCAGCATTTGACATGGGAGAGCAAAGGACAAATTCATTTTCCCCTCCCCACCTAACTGAGAGGTCCAGCCTACAAGCACCTCCAGCACAGTCTGCAGGGAGTTTTCCTCTTCCCTTCCCTTCCCTTCTACGTATCAGATAATCCAACAAGACAAGTACATGGGAGGGCAGCTAAGGCAGCAAGGAGAGGGAGAAACCACAAAAGACAGCAGTGATCCAGGATGAGTCTGAGAGATTAAAAAATGACCTAGTGCTCTCACAGATCTACCACTTGTCCTGAAAACCTCGGCCCAAGCACCCTTGGTCAGCATTACACATCCTGCAACTCATCCAGGCATCCTCAGTGCTCCGTGCCCCCTGAAAACTGCATCCTTGGATCCTGGTCTGGACTCCAGGACCCCCAGCACTGACCTTCAGACTCCAGAAAGTGGTATGCACAGCAGCTTTTGCCTGCCTTACCCCAGCGTTTGCAGCTGTGGGGTGATAACAGATTTGGAGCAGACCTGCAAAGGCACGTGTGAGCCCAGGTGGGAAACTGAGAAATGTGGGTTAAGTGAAGTCAGAACCAGAGCGTAAGCAATGAGACAGCTACACAGAAACATCAGGAACTTCACTTCTTTCAGCCTCAAGGTGTAAGAATAGCAATTAGAAGATGATAAAAATGATCAAAAGAAGAACTTTCCTCCCACGCACAGTAGTGCTTCTCACAGACACAGGATGATGCTGGCAGGAAATAAAAATACAAAGATGGAAACAGAGCTAATGTTTACAGTAAACACCCAATAATGCAAAAGTTAATGCTAACACCAGTGTCAGAGAACAGACAGGCCTTCTGGTAGATGCTGCCAGAGACTTACATGGTTGGGACTCTCACCTCCATGTGTGCTTCTCCTGGCATGTTTCATCCAGGTTTAGGCTCTGAAGAAGAGAGATCACCTGGACCACTTGGACCACATCCAACTGGACTACTAATTGTGCAACCCTAAACTCTCCCTCACCTGTAGTCTACCTAAAACCTCTATCAACCTTTATACCCCTTCAGTGACTCCTCTGTCTTACAAGGCTTTGGGTCCTTTCCACAGCTGCTGCCACAGAGGCTGATCTCTACTCAGCCTAGATCCTAGGGGACAGCTTTTTTTCATCAAGGATTCCTAGTATCCCATTGCTCAAGAGCCAATGTGGATAACAGCAGCTCCTGAACCTGAGCCTAGAGCACAGATACACACACACACACTTGCTGGAGTGGTGTTCATGCCCCAATTTGGACCTTGTGCACCACTGATGGCACAGCAGGAGGTCTGAGTTTACCTGAGTTTATTTCTCTTTAACTCAGCAGAAGCCTATCCTGTCTTCTCGCCCTCGCCTCACAAGCATTTTGGGGAAAAAGCTGGTCCCCCAGTGCGTATCTACGTGTGTAGCCCACCCCTGCCTTTGTTACTGCTCTTGTATCTGACTGTAATCCTCAGGTCACATCTCTCCACCAGGCTATCCTGTATTTCGAGTACTGCCACAATGCAACCACCTGAAAAGCATCACTTTGAGGATACAGACAATGATGGCAGCACACTGCACTGCTGAAGCACCAGGTCTCTGCTGCCTCTGGGAAATGGCTGCTCGGAGCAGGCTCCCAGCAGCAGCACCCATCTGCTGACAAGCCCCGCACACAATTCACGTCAGAGCTGAAGCTGCTGTGGGAGGACAAGGCTTGCACAGACACACTTTGACATTTGACGGCAAAATGTCAGAGCTGACACGCAGCCATCTCCCATCTGTCTCTCCGGTGCTCTGGCTGCAACAGAGCGGCTCTGCCCAGCTCTCTGGCTCTGGCAGCAGCACAGGCTCCCCGGGTGGGCTGTGATTCACTGGCCACCACAGATGCTGCAGCAGACGGCTGCCCATCCTGCCTGCACCCACAGCCTGCTCCCAGCGCCAGGCTTTGGGGAGCAGGATCACAGGTGACATGCAGACAGCTCCTGCCAGGAGACATTCCGATGGCTTCTCTAGGGATAGGCATGGCATTTGTGCTGTAGCTGCTCCTTTTCTCTCCCTTGCAGCACCTCTTCTGGCTTCCTCCAGACTTAGGAGTGCAGGGAGGTTGGCAATGGCACTGCCAGCACAAGGATCATTCAGTTCCCAACACCAGAGTATCCCCCCAGCTGCACCATTAGTTGACTGTTTCTTATTGTGGAAGACTGTAGAAATATCCTTCCTCCTCCTACTCAGGGTCTGCTATGCTGGGATTGACGTTGGGGAATAAAATGCAGCAAGCAGACTAGTTTCAGATTTTGCTGGTTTTCATCAGCTCTTTGTAAAGCCCTCACTCCCCTTTTGCATCAGGAAATTTGCAGATGTGGATAGGCAGTTCATACCTGAACATTTTTTGCCAAATCAGTTCATTCTTCTTGCCATTGTGCTGAATCCTGCTCAATGCTACACACAAAGAGCAAACACAGCATCCAGCCTGGAAAAACATGTAATGGCAGTGAAAGGCAGGGAGGCATGCAGGGAGCACCACGACTCTAGGCACATCTGTACATCAGCCATTTTATTTTCAAATGTCAGAATTCTTGGCTTCTCCATACTGACACCATCTGCTGCAACATAGCAGATATGGGTTGTATAATCAGGGAGCTCTTCCTTGAGGTGCTAAGGATTACTTGGAGAAGGTGAGGGCCAGACTGTGGGTGCTTCATTCCTATCAGGATAATACAGAGCAGATAGAATGGCTTTCTGTGATACGCCTACATTTGGTATGGAACTGCTCATGAATGACTGTACCCCCATGGAAATAAATACAGGCAACAAAAAATCCTGAGCTGCAGCAAAGCTCTAGGTAAAAAGCAGGTGAGTGCTGAGCAACAAAGGATGGTTCAGCACTGATCTGAGAGCCACCTACCAGGTCATATCTGTGCTTTAGAGAGGAGGCAGCACGCAGCAGGTAACAGGAGCATGCAGAACCCTTTGGGCTCTGCACTTCATGCCTTTTAAGTCCTTGCTGACCACTACACAGGGGCCCTCAAATCCCTCTCCTGTCATACCCCTAAGGCTGAGGACACGGTGCTAATTTAAAGGTGGTCGGTGCAGCTTCATGGCTCCTCGGGTACAAAGTCCTGCCTCTGCAACAGTGCTGAGAAGATGCAGAAGCCACCAGACCTGGCTGCGACTGCCTCCAAGGGCTGATGAGTTATGTGTGGTGGTCGCACAACCTCCAGGCATACTCTGATCTCTGTTATGGCTCCAACCACAATTTTGGAGTTCTAAAGCTGAACCCTTAATACCCCACTCTTCTGAGCACTGTCCCCTGTATACACGTGGGGTGACAGGGTTCAGCTCACAGTAACACAGGCTTCCTCATAAAATGTAATATATTGGAGGGGGCATGCTGAGATATAAGAGATAAATGTGATTTTAATGTAAAAAGACTGCACATAGAGCACAGAGGACGAAGAAGCAGGAGCAACATCATCAGAACTGTCAGCTGGAGGCAATGCTGGCTTTTTGGAGGATGGCTTTTCTGAGCAGATTATTGTTTCTACAAACCTCAGTCACTCCATCTATGAAATTGAGTGTCCAAAGGAAACCCTTAACTGTGAGGGTTATTGCTGACTCGTTCTGAATGGCTATGGTTTCACTGTCATCATTATCTTCCTCAGAGGGACCAAAATTCTTCATGTCACTCAAGGGTGAAATATGCAAAAACAGGGTTAAAAGCTAGGCATTGTTTCATAGAAGAAGCAGAAAAAACACTTTTGTATTAGAGCTCCTTGTTCTTTGAAGGTTGTTCCATGTGAACCCCCGACTCCTACAGTGCATTTGCATTTGCATTGCCTGAAGAAACCACGCAAAACCCTACAAAACAAGCACCAGCAGAAACGCTGCAAAAAGCAATGGTTTGTGTGATCTTGCAGACAAAGGCACAATACAGACATCTCCTCTTTGCTCCACGGGGAGAGATATATTCAGTTTACTCCCTGTATGTCTGCCTCCAGGCAAAAGGGCTGGGAGATCAATCCAAATGGAAAGCCACCCTTCAGACAGTGTAGTGGATCTCAGGGCTCCCTGTATCCAGCACCAATACTGCAGTTTATCCCTGCCTCAGCTCTGCCACTCCAAAAGTTGCCAGAAAGCACTTGGATGCTTTTAAAAAAAAAACAAACTTACCAGGAAAATTCCAGGGAACTAGAGGGCATTTAGGGAGCAGCATCAGAGAGGAGGATGGGGTGAGTGGTACAGGGTTAGTGGCCTGGGGATGGGCCTGAACCACGGGAATGAGTAAGCAGAGGGTGGAGGTGGGAAGCCTGGAAGTTGTTGCAGGATGGGTCTAGTTAGTGGTATTGGTTTGGACACCTGCTTCTTTCTTTCCAGCTATTACATCTCTGTCAAATTCACACCTTCATTAAATGCTTTACTAAATCATCAAGTGTGTTTAATGAAAGAAAAGGTGTAAAAGGAAATGCTAGTTGTTTGACTCACCTAAACCTCCAGCTCTCCTTCCCTGCCTCAGGGGACAGGGAGCATAGTCAGGGTGGTCTGCATGCTCCCAGGGTGAATACTGCAGCCCTTTATGTTTAAAGGGAGCTGCAGAAAAATAGAAAGACTAAGTACTTCCTAAACTTCTGCCTCAGCTCAGGCTGGTTCCCCTTGTGGTGCTGTGCAGTGATTCCTGAAAAGATCACTTCCCTTTTCTTTCCACAAAGCTCTGCCTTAGCCTGGGCTTTTTCCAGTGGTTTCCAGGACAGCCTAAGACCATGATTAATGTATCATTACATCCCAGAGCTATATAGGATTATGATGTGTTCCAAATAGAAACCACAGCACGTGACCATCAGCCACAACCCCTGTGCTGCTGGCAGAAAGGAGCTGCGTGGGTCAGGGATGAAGGGTCACCAGCCCACACAAAACGAAGCAATAGGTGTAGTGTGTGAATTCCTGATGATGACATAACCAGCGTGAGGCAGGTACTGCCTCCCAGTCAGAGGACACGAGGCCCCAGATGCTCTGTGCATTTACAATTCCACAAGACATCAGAAACAGCTCAGCAGCAGATCTCATACCAGCTAACACAGGAGCCAGGACAGTGACCAAACCAGTTTCTCCCATTTCTGTGCTCCCTTGCTCTGTGACTCATCATCTGGCATGTGGCACTCGGCAAGAGCCATTTACAGGCCATGACTCAGAGCATCCACTGAGGTGCTCTGGGATGGAACCTGCTCCTCCTCCTCCTCCCTGCCCCAGCCCCCAGCACATATGCTCCTAATTACTTTATGCAAATCCGCACAGAAGAAAAAGACTCATGTTTCTAGCTGTTCACATCACACAGAAATTGCTGCTGAATTAAACTGCAGACACAGTAAATCCTTTCTTATCACAGACACTCTAGTAGCAGCAGCAGCAGCAGGAGGGACTATGCTTGTACAGCATCTTTCTGCCTGAGCACTCTGAAAGCCTCCTGAAGATCTTAAAACTGCAGAGATCACACAATTCCATTTTGAAACATGGATCTGCCTGGGTGCTGGAGCCTGGGTGTTGCAGGGTCACCAGAGCACTCAAGAACCCCCGCAGAAGGAAAGAAAATCTTGTAAGCATATGAAATTTCTTGTGGATACTGAAAAGCTGCTAGCAGAAGGTTTTACCTGCTTCTTGCAGTATTCTGTGAGAACTCACCTTTCCCATGCAAGCTATGAAAACAATAAGATGGTTTTTGTAAATAGTATCTGAACACCTGCTGTTTTCCCACTCTGTCTGGGTTTGAGGCAGAGAGTGTTTGGAATTGGGCATTGTAGGACTTCAGCCAATCAACCCAGGAGGTGGGTGACCACTGACCAATCACCTATGGAATTTAGCACATATAAGCAGAAATTGTAAATAATAAAACTTACTCTATTTTCTCACTGGATTTGTGTGTGCTGCATCTCTCCATCTCAGGTACTACAGCAGCAATTTCTGGGCACAGTCAATATCCAAAGATGCCAAGACTACCCCACCCTAACTGCACAACTTTGGTTAGGGCTTAGTGAGCCTGACCTAATGGGTGGCTTCCCTGTCCAAGGCAAGAAGGTTGGAACTAAAGGACCTTTAAGATCCCTTCCAACCCAAGACATTTTATGCTTCTATGATTTATGGCAAAGCAGGACTGTCAGCTGGCTGCCTCCTCAGTGTGCTCCTTCTACTGACCTGCCCAACTGAGGGCCCCAGGAACCAGCAGCTGCAGCTGAGTGGTGACAAAACCACAGCCAGCAGCTCTGGGTGAACCTGAGTCAAAGGCAGCAGAAACCTGGACTGAAGGTTTTCCCACCAGCCTCTATGCCTGGGAGCTGTGAGCTCAGAACTCTCCACCACAACAGCCACAGGAGGCAGGGAATGGGGTGTTTGGCTGAGGGATTCAGGCATCAAACTCAGCTCAGCTTCAGGAATGAAGGCCAGCTCTCGGACCTGTGCCTGCACAGGGTGACAAAGCTGTTGCCCAAGTCTGTCACAAGGCTACATGAAATGGTGAATGAGCAGATGTTCTTGCTCAGGTGTCCACTGCAGGGGCGAAGGCACCTGAGATGACATCATAAAGTGGAGAGGACACAGATGCTTAATATGGATGGAAATATTCTCAACAGCACTGGAGATTTCTGGGCTTGCTGGGGAACTGTAGCATCCCTATAATTAGAATCACAGAATCATTGAATAAGAGTTGGAAGGGACCCATGAGGATCCTCACATCCAACTCCTGGCCCTGCACAGAACATCCCAAGAATCACACCACTGCAGGGAGAAGAAGCTTGAAAGTGGAAAATTTAGTGAGGAGGAAAAACAGAGTTGTTTTCATTCAAGATGACCTGGTAGCTGGGGGACGCTAAGAATATTCAGTTTGGGAAATTTCGTGTATTGTGTTTCCTTTGAGAAATGGAATTTCTGTAGAAGACAACAGAATCCTGGCAACGACTTAAATCTCATTCTTCACAGGTTTGGGCCTCCCCGCTGGGAGAAAGAGAGGTAAGAAGCTTGGAGGTTATGGAAAGCACAGAACTGTGAAGCACTGCACATGGGCCACGCCCTTTGAGATGATGAGGCCGGGGAACGGGCCCACGTGCTTGTGCTTTTGGCCCCCGCTAAGATGGAATAAGCTTAGCAGGGTGTGTGTCCCCATCTGTTTCCAAAACCTCCCAACCAGCGAGGTGACGGGATAAATCTACTCTTCACACTTCAGCTTTGGGTCGTGGTTGCCTTGGTTACTTGCATCTATCAGTTTGCACAACCCTCCATCACCCTTGGGAAAGACCTCTCAAAGAGAAGTGACAAATCACTTGCATTGGAATTTCTTCCCTAACCCTTACTGGAATCTGGCTTCAGGCAACATAGTGTTGGCCAGATCATGGCAAAGCAGATGACCTACTTATCCAAAGCTTATGGGAGGATAATTTCAAGAGCAATCGTCATCTGCACAAAAAAAGCGCATCTCTACCTCAAGTAATCCTATATCCTCTATCACCTTCATGACTTGGGGAAAAAAGATGAGGTAAGTCATAAAATGGACAAAGGAAGTCTGTCTTCACTGTGAACAGGATCTTGCTGCAGTATAGATCAGCACATCCATACAGACTCCTGCCACTCCATGGCTGCATATCTTCCTTACTGCCTCCTTTCTGTGCAGATTAAAACTGGCATTGCACTTCTGTCCAGACTACACATTGCAGGAATCACAGCTGCAAAACAATCCCGGCAAGAACAAAATCCCTTCTTGCAAGACAAAAGCATCAGTGACCACTTGAAAAAGCCTGACAAACGAGGAACTCAGTCTTAAGACAACTCAGTAAAAAGAGGCTGTAAAATGATGTTTACTGTCTCTTCAGCCCAGAGTGCCACACATGTAGGAATCACTCACTATCAAGTAAAAAACAAACATTTCTGGGATGGTGGATTGCAGATGTACAGCCTCATGCATCATGACAGCAGAAGCAGAATAGGCAGCAAAGATGGCTACAGAGGAGTCAAGTAAAACCACAGCCAGGCCAAGCTCTTGAAATAACAAAATATCACCTCACCAGCCACTGTAAATGTGATGTGTGATGTCAAAAAGCACCAGCAGGATTATTTTCAGACTGGAACACAGCAGTGCTGCAATGGTTTGCTGCCACATCCCAGTGAGCAGGAGAAGCAGCGCAGGTATGGCATTACCTAGGAGTGATGGACATCAGACCTGCCAGGCAGCCTGAATGCCTGCATCTGTGGAGCTGTATTAAATGATGCAATCCTACACAGAATTTAATGCACACTGCGTGCAAACAAATCAGGAGCGCCAAAATCAGGCACAAACAGAGCACATCCCAGCAGCAGCCTGCTTTTACTAGATGTTCCCCTCTTCCACACCGCACATCTAAATGGTTTTTCAATCAGCAGCTGTGACCAACAGCTGACTTCTGCTAAGGCTGCAGGAGACTTTAACCCTTCCTAGCCCTAGGCTGTTCTACCAAGACCAGAAGAAATGCCTGGATACACAGGAAGATATTTTCTGTGTCTCCAAGGCAGGAACACACAATGGTCTGGAGGCTGGCAGCTCCCTGATTTGAGGATGATAGCATTGTACAAAGCAAAATGGCTGAGTAGCCCAATAAAAGCAGCATCTGAGGAGTTAATACATTAAATTTATCNTTATGTTATATTATATTATGTTATTACATGGGTATATAAAAAATAATACATCTGTAATACATTATTTATAAAATATGTTAATACATATATATAAATAATAATAACAGTGACACCCAAATGCTTTTAGACTACAGGCTGGATTTTACAATCCCTTGAAGGCCGCTGGAGGAAAAGATCCTGTAGCAGTCAGATTTAAAAATGGAAAGCGCCTGATTACTGTTAAGACTGTGTATTTCTTGACCCTTTTTTTGGCCAGGTATCTGAACAAACAGGTCCTCTGCAACCACATCTGAATCTCATTTCAGCAGAGTTCAGTGCGGGTAAAAACAAAAAAGGCAGAATGATTCCTGGGATGACAAGACAAGAACTATCTGATGCAGGAACAAATCCTTGGGCCATCATGAGACTACTCAGTCACAAGCAGCCTCCTTCATTTGGGAATAGTTTACATTGCAGAGCAGGTTTCATAACCTACCCATAGAAATTTAGCAGACTATACAATCATCCCTCAGTGTCCCCTTTGGTTTTTGGAATTCCTGCAAATTTTTAGAGCTTGTAACTTCCTGAACCAGTGCCTTCCACTCCAAATTACACACCACACTAGTAGTTATCTGTCAGTACTTTTGAACATAGGGATACTTAACTTCATTGCTTATCCTTGGGCTAGGGCAGGGAGAGGATCATATTTTCTACTCCATTTGCCTATCTTCAGTGCCAAGTTTTTTGTTCTGCTCAAGTACAAGAGTTTTCCCAGATCCTTGGTCTGATTACCAACCTCTCTCCAAGTGTCCTCCTGATGTGTGGGTGTGTTTTACGTTCACATGGCTGGCAGCAAGGCAGAAATCAAGAGGATCTGGATGAAACCACAGCATTAGTTTATATAACAGAATATTTTCCATGCAGCAAAACTAACAAAAGGCAAGCCAGAACCTTAATAAAATACTTACGAAGCAGAGCAAGCATTCCTAATGATTACACATACTTTCCTTCTGGGAGGGAAACATATCCCTTGTAGGGCTGGCAACCCAAAGCACGCTCAGTGCGTAAAGCTCTATTCAGGACAGTTTATTTTAGGATATCACTCCACAAGACAGCTCATGTGCTAATTAGGCTTGGAATGACTGGGCTCAACAGAGCATTAAGGGTAAACTAAATCTGATAACCCTGGATTAACGAAGGTCTTCTGCTGAGGATGTTGGGCTACAAAGACCTATTGACTAGAGAGAAAAAAAGGAGGGCAAACAGGGATGATCCTTGACTCTGTACTGGAAAAGCAGTCAGAGTTCCAGGAGACCTACCAAGCCAGGCTGGATGGAGCTTTGAGCAACCTGGCCTAGTGGAAAGTGTCCCTGCCCATGCAGGGGGTGGGATGAAATGGGAACTTCAGGGTCCTTTCCAAACCAAACCATTGTATGATTCTGTGAGCGATCTGCTTTTAATCACTTCAAGGGTGTCTGAGAGAACTGAGGAGACACCTTAAGACTGCGAGGCTCCCAGATCTTCACAGACAGGACACATTCATATTTGAACATCTTTCTTGAAGCTGTTGCATCCTTTCTGGACCAGAAGTCTCAGAGAAGACAAGTAGCTGAGACGAGCGTTTGCATGTGTTAAGCCCTTGCACTGAGATGGGCCTTAACAAAACCACAAGGTTTTAAAACTCTGCAACTTCTGAACACGTACTATAAATACACTGGGTAGTCTTATTCACAAGAATGCCAAGCCATTTGGGAATACTTCTGGGCTTTGAAGTTTGAAAGCAAGATTCACAGACTAATTAATCACAGTATGTGAAAAGTATTCATACTATCAGTTTCAAATAATCTTCCTTGATTTCCTGGAGCTTTCACGTTACAATCAGGGCACCTCATAAATCATTATTTTCTTTCTCTAGATTGTTCATTATTTCATATCACAAACCCTACAGTTTCCCATTTACCACAAGTAACTTCCATTTCTTCAGTCTCTCTCTTAAGAGCGTTTTCCAGGGACTTGTTCAGTTTCCTAGGCAGTTTCTCAATTCCCTCCAGCTATGCATTCATTCTTCTGAGCTGGGGTGACTAATTTCACAGTTTTCCAATTAGCAGTGGGATTAGAAGCTGTAGAATAATTTTCCATTCCATTTCTTAGGTACCTTAAGATCCATAGGTACATGCCACCAGGTAATGTCCCTTGTGAGCAGGGTGACAATCAGTTACTTTTTGCAGTTTAATGACATTGGTTTAATGACTTGGAATGCATTTAATCTGCTTAATCATTGGGAATCTGACAAAGTGTACTTTTGTGACTATCTTCTCTTAAACACACTTATGTAACTTAGCATCAAGCTAAAAAAATTCAAGATTTACAAGACTAGCCTAGAAGAAACCAGGGGAATTTTTTTTAACTTATCTGTTCTCTGAGAAAAGGAGTTTCTTTTCCTTCCTCTGTGGAATGTAGATTTTGAGGGTTTGCTCTCTCAGGCTGCACAAATTCTTGGCATGTCCACATACAATTTCTCTTTGAGGACCCCCATGAGATAAAAGGGTCCTTCAAGCCTTATTAGGGTCTGGGCTGAAGCGTATTTCTCCATAGTGCATCTGCCTCACTAAAGCAGTGAGGCCTAGCGGCCTGCACCCCTGAAAGAAGATTCCCCTTTCATTTTGATGGGCAGGCTGAGAGGTTGTTGTGGTTTTTCTTTTAAACCTCAACTCATGCCAAGGGGAAAGCAGAAACAGGGACTGGACCAAAATCCTGGCTGTTGAACGCGCTCTGGTAACAGAGGGGAATCACCCCTCAGTGCCTCTGGGACAAATACAAATGCATCGTTTCAGTTTGGGGTGTTTCTCTACCCTGGGGTACCAAATCATGTCACCAGCACAAAGCCTGGGAGAGGTCAGGGTTACGGAGATGGAAATATTCTATGGAGTCTCTGAAACGTTTGCAAAGTCACCAAGAAAACCAGAGATTACAAAAACCCCAGTGGGTCAGAAACGATTCTCAGCGCCTCAGCCAGATACGGCCAAGCATAAACTGAATGGCTGTGGTTGGAGCTCTGCCACTTTTGTGCATTAACCACCCCCATGCCATTGCTTGTCAGTGCCAGAACAGCCCTGTTTTCTTGCACTTTCCCCCCTCCTCCTCTCCTATCATGCTATGAACTGGCTATCCCTTGCTGAGCTGTGACGGGACACCTTCCCTTTTCAGCCGAGGCTGAAAGAGCAGAGGAGCCTGCTGCTTTGCTAAAGTCGTTTATTTGGCAGTTCCATAGTTTTCTGAAGGTAGAGTTTGAAGGGGATACACGATAAGGCAAAGCAGCAGCGACAGCAGGCTAAGCAGCTTTTGTTCTTCTTCTTGTTCTTCTTGATGTGGCCTGAGTTGGAGTTCTTGCTGCTCTAACTAACTTACAGTTAGTGGATTATATTTGTTAATTAACCAATAAAATTAACACACAATTCTAGCTTTCTTTTCTTAACCTATTCTGGTCTAATTCTAATGATCGTAAATCTGACACAACTTCTACACAGGTATTACACGAGTTTGAGTATATAGTTTTTATCAGCTCTTATTGTTTATGTGAACACTATCTAAAAATGTGAACAATATAGTTATAGCTATGTTTTGTCTAGAGTAAGGAAATTCTGTGAAAAGGTAAAACTGCTGCAGTACAAACTGTGTTTAAGGTCTCTGCTGCAGCTTTTCAATGTTTAAGACACTTAGCATATATTTCTATTGAGAGTTAAAAATCTATATTTCTCTTTCAGTTTGGTGTGATTTCATGTATCTCAGCTTATCCAAAGGTTTTAATTCAATCCCTGTGCTTTGGTTTTCCTCTGGGCCTGGGTCCAGAGGAGCTCTCACTCCAGCAATCCCTCCTGACCAGGGTCAGGGATGCCTGAGGTCACCCTAAGCTCCATGCTGCCTCACCTCTCCTCTGACCTGGTGCTCCCCCAAAAACAGCCACTCTGAGGAGCACATGGGAACAAACAGGCTGTCAGGCTTACTGTAATAAGCAGTCACCACCTTCAGAGTGCTTTATAAAGACAGTAATTATAAATAGTAAGTGCCTATGGAAATGAAAATGAGGCATATGACAAGGAGCTGAAGGCAGGAGGAGACATCTGGGTAAGGACAATGCTCTCCTCAACACCATTTCAAGCACTAGGATCTGCAGCTGGAGGACAAATCTCAGCAGCAGGGTAAGTTAGATGCCACTGACTGTGGACAAGTGAAGAGAACAGCTTGCTGCCAGTAGGAAATGGCTAAGGGCAGATGCATGCTGAAATCCACTTGCTGGTTTTCTGGAGGGAGCTACAATACTGCTCAGGGTAAGACACACTTGGGCAAGAAACGCCTTAGAAGCCACTACAGCTCACATGAGAGCAAGTGGTGAAGGAGAGGTTGACCAGAGTAAGCCAAATCCCAGGTGGGCGTGTCACTCCAGGTATCAATCATCCGAATGAATTAGGAAAAGCCAAGGAAGATACACCGTGTGGGCCACCAGCACCTTTGTACCAGAGATAAAAAATATTTATTCCTCCCACTGGATCTCCTCCTTGTGTGGGCTTATCATTCTGCCACCTGAGTTACTGCAAAACTCAAGGTGGGACTACAGGGAAAAACACCATGTAAGCAATCACTGTAATGAACCTGCCTGCTAAGAGCAGAAAATTGCACTAGCACAATAATCAAGCCAGGTCATTCTCCCTGCTAAGAAAGGCATCTGGGAGTAAGCTATGCTATCTGAGCTTGCACACGACAATGAAACCTGAGGCACACATCCCTGGTCTTTGCCATGGGAACCCCAGAGAGAGACCAAACAAAGGTATCTTGCTAAACAGCCAAGGTGAATTGGGCCCATAGACAGAAGGAGGCAAAGTAGCCATGTGGCTGGTCCTGCACCAGTGCAGGCAGAGCATAACAGAGAAGAATGAGCTCATTGAAAGCAGTTTAGGGCACATTCTTCCAGAAGCGAAGGTAGCTACTGTGAATTTATAAATAATAAGGTGCAGTTCTGGAGTCAAACTGATGAGATTAGTATAACTGGGTAGGGAGCAAGGACTCTAGTTTGATGTAACAGTGGGTCTGAGGCAAGTATCAGGTGAAAACTGTCTATTTGCCAAAGTTTTCCATACAGGCCCTAATGTAGTACTTTTTCCCCTGTAACTCCCAGAGCAGGAACTCCTGTCTTCCCAAAAGGAACTGCTAGCATTCCTACACTCTGAAATAACCCTGACACTGTCCCCAAAAGCATAACAACAGGGCAGTGACACTTGTTCTCTGCTTCCAGAGAGCATTTTGTGTGGAGCAGAGAGTGGCAGTTTGGTGGTAAGGCCAGTTTCCTGTCACTTGCCAAGGGTCAGTACAAAGCATTGCTGCCATCACTCAAATATCGAATATTTATCACTCAAAGGTACTGCCAGCCCCAAACCCTCAGCACTGCCCAAAGACCATCACATGGTCTCTCTTCCAAGCATCCAAACTCAGAACTTGAGCCCGAGCCAGAAGTTGCCATCAGCCGCATTATGGCCACTCACCTACATGACAGATCTGCCTTCCCCCTCCACCCCATTTACATCAGCTAACAAACACAGTGGGTTTTGTTTGGGTTTCTTATCCCTCTATCTGTCAACTGTCAGCCTTGCCCAGTAAAAAGTACTTGCATGTGTCTGAGGGGTAGAAAAAAACATTGTCTACATGATCCCGAGGCTGCAACACAACTGTGGTGGGGAGAGAAAGGGCTTGTGGACCAGCCTGCTTTTGTGCTCATCTTAACAGGTATGTCCCGGCTTTGACCCACTTCTTTCAGAAAATGAACATTAAAATTGTTTTCATCGAGAGAGAAAACTGGAACAGAATCAGAGACCAGAAGTATTTTAACAGCCCATTTCTTTCTTACTGTAGAGTAACCAACTTTGAGATGAGTGCGAGGGCACGCAGGGAACCTGCTTGGCAGACAACACGGCCAATACCTGCTAAGACTCATTACCAATACAGCTGTCATTGATCATTGCTATGGATTTCACTCCCTGACAGCCAAGCTCCCTCAGTTTCTTCAAGCCTTATCCTGCAGCCTCTTGCACAGCTGGAATGGGGTGGGCTTCTGGCTCTTCTGGTTTTATGGACTGGACAGCCAGAAGCACTTTATCCACATCAGAATGCTCCCCATGAGGCAGCACAGGTAGGAGACAAGTGAGGTTTTCCACTACTGGTCAGATTTCAATGGTTTCCAAGCTTGAGGACAAAATCTTGTTGTCCAGTACTGGCCTTGGTTCCACAGCTGACAGGGAGGTACCTCCAGCTCCAATCCTCCACCTCTCAACCACCTGCAGAGATCTCCACATCTCTTACTTTGGATTTACTTTTTTTTGGGTTCAACTGTCAGAACTGTGCCTACTCAGATGAGTTTTCACCCAGCACCCACGATACAGAAGTGGCTTGCGACTGAATATATCAGGCTGACCCAGTTTACATTAAACAGAATGGTAAAAAGCAAACAGAGCTGTAATGAAACCTTTTTAATTTTTAAAGAGCAGATCTCTGGCGTGTCAGGGTAAACAGTCATAATGCCAACAAGAACAAAGAGCTTGGAGAAGTACCGAATAAAATACTTTGAATGTAAACTTAAAAAAAAATCTGGGTTCACCAAGAAAGATGAGGAGATTAGAAAAGAAAGGCTCCTGACCAACCTCAGTGAGTAACCACACCAAGAAGGATATTAGAGGCAAGAAAAACAGCATCTTCAGCGCTGTTTTGGCAAGATGAATATTGAAGCTGCAGCAATGACAGGCTAGATAATACAGGGGAAAGAAGGTGCAGAAAAGGAAATGAGCTTTTGAGTGGAAACAAATTCAAGAAGATGAAAGCACTCGAGTCAGAAGGACAAGATATTCTTGATCCCAGAACAATGAAAGAATAGCTGGTTGATCGCAGCTGGCAACTGCGCTTTTATAAAAATACTGGAAAAGAGAGGAAGAAGGTGAAACCATGTGGCTGACAAATATTAAAGGTAAAGGTCTGTACCTGTTCTGCAAGGGCAGGGAAAGTGGCCCATGTTAGATTTATCAACCTGCCCTTACTATTACATAAGTCTTTCAGAAAACACTAGAAAAGAAAAATAAGACCGGGAAATAAATTAAAAACAGAGCAAAGCACAACAAGGGATTGCAAAAGGCAGAGTGTTGTCTGGGTATCAGGAATCATACCAGAGCAAGATCTTGACTCACCAGGAACATCTGACTGGAAGAAAATGAAGATGTCTGGACTAAAAATTTGTTCTTTGTTCGCTCTCACAGCCTCAGACAACTGACAGGCAGTAATGGAGAAGTGGGCAGGCCATTCCTGAGTTCACAGCATATCCTCCTGGGCCACCTGTACCTTCTGCAATGCAGGTCCAGGTCCCTTGTACTGAGAGGTCCACCTGCACTTTATCTCCATCATCTGCATTGATGCAGTGAGGAAGACACACTCCTGTGGATCATTTCAGTCAGCTCCAGTCACCAGAAGCTCTTGCCCATCTTTTAAGTGTCTAAAGGCAGAGATTATCCGTGCACTCTCTCTGCTTAACAGATGTTCTTGTGAGAGAAGTACCTACCAGCCAGGCACAGCCTGTATGCCCTGGGGACATTCCCACCCCACACAAAGAAGGAGGCTGCATCACCTTCTTTTTATTCCTTTAGGCACTGTACCCACAAACCATATATACATGAATTTTCTTTCACATGCTGATACAGGTATGCATGTCCTGTACATTCTGTTGGACATCCTGTCCTCCAGCACATGATGTGCTTGCTGCACACAGTCATGCTGTGGTCACCCACCACCAATCTCCCATAGGAACCTGCTCTGCAGCAGCACCACAAACCCAGTCTGGTGCACACCTGCAGGAGACTTCCCGCTCCCTCTGCTCCCATCAGCCTGAAAGGGACAGATTCTGGGAGACACAGAGAGGTTTTCCCAGGTCCAAGAGCAAGACGGGTGAGAAGGAGCTGCAGTTCAGGAAGCCTTATGGTGCTTCCAGGACATTTTCATCAATCTGCAAGAAGGCAACATGCTGCTTTGAGATCTTGCTGGAAGCCCTCTCCTTCTCACCTGGCACCCTACACTGGAACTCTGGGTTTGCCTTCATCACCAGGGATAAAGGCTGTGGAGCCTTGTCACTCTGTAGGGATGGAGAGGGAGCAACCAAATGAGAACCTGCAGCAGCAAAATGGTTCCTCCAGAGAGCTACTGCAGAAAAGGCTGTGCTGAGCATCACCCCCACCCCCACAAACCCCGCAGGGCTGCACACAGCACTGAACGTCTCGGGGAACACAGTGAGAGGCTGGAGAACGACAACAGAAACAACACATTTGCATTCCCTGACAATGACAACCCTGAATTTCCCCTCTGTGAGCTCTCCCACTGGTCTCTGACCCAAACTCCCTGCTCCCCCAGCTCTGCAGTGCCTCTCATCTGCCTCTTCTTTCCACAGTTCCTCTACAGCTCTGCAAAACATTTACCATTTTATCTACATCTTTCCTACCATCCTATTGCTCCTTATAGTCCTAAAAAAGCTTTGGCTGAATTATTCTTGGGTCACTGGCAAATGGTAGAAAATCTTTGTGAATAGGTAAAACCTGCCAAGCTCACTCTTCAGCAACACTGGGATAAAAAGCTGCAGGTGTGTGGAGATAAAAATGCAGATCTCTACTTCTCTTGTACTCTAATACACCTTTATGACACCCATCAATCCACACCTTGTATGATATGTTCCTCTGTGACTCCCCTTTACTCCACATCCGCCCAGAATCCTGCAATTGCAACCCGACACGCTCAGCATTTTCCATAACTCCGAAAGACTGAATCTGCTATTCGATTATCTCCTTTTGTTATGACATTCCCATTTGCACATTCCCCTACAGCCATGTCACTTTAACACATATACCAAAATCTCGTTCTTTTATACCTTTGCTTCATTGTTCTCACTGTCATGCTGAACATCGCCCTTCCAGCATCTATATCCCTATCCCACATACATCCTTCTCTTTGTTCAAGCCCTCCTCCTATTTGCAGAGGCAATTTAATGGAAGGATTTGTGCAGAGGGTGGGGGAGGGAGGAAGAAGAAGGAAGGCGGGGAGGGAAAAGAGGGATTTGGCTATAACAAGACCGTGTAATTAAGCTCCAGTAACTGGTACCCAGCCTGGACCCCTCATTTCAGTAATTAAAAGCAGTAATTCCTCCATTCCTAGATAACCTTTCTCATCTGATCTGTGAAAAGAGGCAGGGAGAAAGCATCTATTTACAAAGCCAGCACAGACACACCCTGGCAACACAAAGGACTCCAGCCTGCACAGAACCCGTGTATCTCTTAGCAGAAGGACAGGGTTTTACACACCACGATATTTACCGTAATGCCTTTTGAACAAATGATTTACCAGTACTTATGGGGGGGGGGGGGGGG
>VZRQ01005510.1:407895-424082 GCA_013397975.1 Machaerirhynchus nigripectus | reverse complement strand
CGTAAAGCCAAAAAAAAGAGCCAAAAGCCACAGTGACAGCAACCTTTCCTCTGTCTGAGCCCTTTGTCTCTGGCTTTTCATGGAAGCGCTGTCTGTCAAAACAGCTTTTGAGCTGCACAGCAGCATCACCGCCAGGGATGCACGGAGAGCATGGTAGCTGGCGGGACCACAACAATCCGTGTGGGCTCGGCTGTCATGGCAGGCACAATGGAGAGCTGTGCGGAGGCACTGCCGGGGCGAAGCACGACTCGCCTCTGCACAGCCAGCCCCGGACACGGCAACTATTTCACAGCCACAATGGACAAACACACATTCTGCGCACAGCCGCAGCCTCCTCGCTCGCTCACATCCCTGACAGCCACAGCCCTCTCCAAAGCAAAGCAGCCTCTGAAGAGACAAAGCAATCCTAAAATCCTTAAGCTTCACTGGCTAGCTGGCATCCTCCACAAAAACAAACCGGCCACCGTGCAGGACAAGGAGCGGCCTGAAAACCGACAGCACAACTGACACCCATCCCGATAATTCCTCCATCTCACCTTTCCACAGATCCTTCGTTCCCCGTCTCCTGTCAGCGAACACACTCTGCTCCGGCACTCCTGAGCGCTCAGGTTCCAGGGGGCTCCGTGCTCTCTCACCAGGATGCTGTGGGAAACACAGAGTCAATTTTTTTTTCTGATTTTTTTTTTCCTTCACAGCTGCATCCCTGGCAATGCAGAGGGTCTGCGCAATCACATCTCCGATGCTCCTGCTGCTGCTGCTGCTGCTGCTGTGACGTTGCTGCGTGTGAAGGAGCAAGCATGCCCACAGCACCACCGCTCCAGCTTGCAGTCAGTCCCTGTGGAACCTCAGACAAGGCAGGGGATGGGAGGGAGCAGAAAAGGAGGGGATGATGGAGGATTGATTCTTACAGGAATTGGGAAATCAGGAAGGCAGCATGAGGAGAAATAAAAAGATCAAAGCGTGTGCCATAAAATAGAGCTGCAGCATCTTACTCTGTGATGCGACTGGATTTTGGATGCTGTGTGCTTGCAGGCTGTCTGATCTCTTACCCTGTCTTTGCAAAGGAAAGCAGAAGGGACTGGAGTGTTATGTTCCTACAGTTGAAAATGGCAGCTAGAACCCTTGGAGATAAAATGGCAGTCTGCAAAGCAATGCACTGGAGGAGGAGGAGGATGGGAAGACTGCAAGAAGCTTCCTGAAGCTTCTTTAAATTTCTGTAGTGCATTGTCCTAAACAGCTTAATCAACAGTATCTACACAGCATCCCTGAAATGCAGCCACCTCTGGAGTAAAACCAGCACTTCCCACAGTGCTGAACCCACTTGGCAGGGGCAGGATGTCTGAAGTTCCTGTTCTCACAGGGGACCTCAAATCCACATCCCACCAGCTCTTAGCTGCAGTTTGTGATTGAAGTGCTGCCCATGACCTGGGCTAGATCCCAGCATCTCAGCAAAGCAACCCCCAGCAGATGTTCCTACCTGAAACATGGGGTCACCACCTGCAAACCTCAGGCTCTCTTGCTCTCTGGAAGGATTTTTCCATATCCCTTTTCACCAGAGGCAGCTGGTGAGAAGAGATGACGGAACTTGCTCCATTGGCAGAGTAGTGCAGCTCCTGACAGGGTGCAGGTAGCTGTGCAAGGGACAAATGTGGCTACTTTGGCTTTTTCACCAGCTGGGGCATAACCACACACCCCAGAAACTCAGCTGTGCTCTGCCAGGCTGTGCTGTGCCAGGGAAGTGTTTCTAGCACTAGAGCAGCATCTATCCTGGAGGGACCACTCACATTACTGCCCTTCCTCATCCAGCCCCGTGCCTACAGCACTGTGCAGAGCCAAGCAGAACTTAGAAATTGGAGCATCCACATTGGAAAAAGCAAAACCTGTGAGCCCAAACCAAAACACACATCCTAAAGTGAGGCTCCACAGGAAGTGAGCAGGTCAGAGCAAGGCAGAGAAGGGGTAAAACTGTCACACGGACACAAAATTCAAAGAAATTAAATACTGCCGTGTGGCTGAGTACTTTTTACGTTGTGCCATGATGCATCCAAAGCAGCAAACAAGTAACACAAATACAACAACCCAGATAATACAACACTTTACAGAAGCTTCTGCCTGTGGAGAGGTCAACATAAAAAGCTATAACAGAAAAATGTTAAGACTTATTACTGGAAGTGGCTGCCAATTATCCCAGGTCCAAGAACATTACAAAATTTAAAAATATCTCTTCAAGTAACATTTAAATCAGATTTCTGACAGAAAACCATGGGACTGGGGGGTGGTTCCTAGCAAGAGCTTCAGAGGCAGGAGTCCAGGACTCCCCCCAGCGCAAAGAGACCACTCTGCTGGGAAAAGAGGAAGGGCCTTGGCTATGGGCTGTGCAGACTGTTTGCAATGCACTGGAGCCAGCATCACAGATGCAGCTCTGCCACTCACCTCCAAACCACAGTGAATGATCCCTCAACCAGTCCCAGAGGTCAGGCTCCACAGGTCAGGTCCTCCCCGAGACATCAGTGTATCTGCCCTGGCACTTCATGCTCCCCAGCCCACTGCCTGCCTTTCCTGGGATGCTCGGGACCCACACTACCACAGCTTGGGTCCTGTTCTAGAGGCAGGGACAAGCCCCCGGGAGGATGCAGGAGTGAAGGACCTACCTCCATGCCTGGCCATTACAGCAAGCAGAAAGCCAGCCCTGGCAGGCTCTGCTCCAACCAAGCTGCAGTAAATGAGACTATTTACTGTGCTCCCATTAATGTGCAGCCCCAGGACCCCCGTATGGCCAGCCCCATTGTACTGTCAGTGTTAATTAAGGCAGGCTCAAGCAGACATCTCCGGCCCCTTCAGCTGGGACAGCCAGGGAGCAACAGCGAGGAAAGAGAAGGAGAGTTTCAGCTGTGGAGCTCTGTGCAGAACAAGGAGCATTTGTTACCCAGGAGACTCGTTCCCACAGCAGAGAGAAGAATGGAAACTATTTCGGTGCCCTCCCCAGACCTCCACAAGCATTGCCAATGCTGACGCCAGGAGGTATAAATGCTGGCAGGCTGAGTGCTTGCCTTCATCCCTGCCCCTGCCACAGGACACTGGCATTAACCAATTCACTGACAGCAAAGCTTGTCTTGTGTAGCAGACACAGACCAGAGCAGATGGAGTCAGGGGGGTATGTTCTTAAAAACCAGACAGGGCAATGCAGCAGACAAGAGGCTCCCTAAGAAACGCTCCTATTTACACATCTGTTCCCAACGTAAACGTCTGTAGCCTTCTCCCCAAAATACATTCTGCATGTTCCCCAGATCTCAAACTCACATGGTCTCGACCCTCTGCAGCACACACCCCTTTGCTGCACCTCCCTCCCCAATCCACCTCACTCAGCAACAGCGCTAGGAACTGGTGGCCTGTCCCAAAGCTTTGCAGGCAGCAGCAGATCTCAGGAGCTAATAAGGAAGAACAGAGCTCTTTCTTGCAGACTGTCTTCTAGGAGATGACTTCTCTTTGATCACAGAGATGAGTCAGTGCAAGAACGGGAGCATGGCTGACTCCACAGTGTCATGCAAGGAGGGAGCAGGGATACTGCAGGCTGGGGACCGTATTCCTTGGAGGAGAAAGGTGAGAGAGATGGTGGTGTCAAGACATGCCTGCCCCTTCAGTAACAGGGGTTCCCATCTTGCTTCACCAGGGCAGATACAGATAGGTGCTTCCCACAGACTCCAGCACTGTGTAGGTAGCTTGGCACAAGAAAATTCCTTATCAAGCTACGTCAGTCTCACTATCCACAAGCATCTCAGGTGTCGGGAAGGATTTTTACCATCTCACCTCCTTACCCCTTGCTCCAGGGCTGTCAGAACCAAATGCACAACACAACCTCCCACCTGTGAACTCCAGTAAGGAGGCACATCCTGCTCCCAGTCCTGGGCTGCAGCAAAGCTTACCACTTTGGGGGAGCCACAGGTGCTGCACTCACACTGGACATGAGCTGTACATGTACCTGGAGTTCTTGCTGACAACAATAAGGACACAAATAGATTAACTGGGTGTTAAAAAGCCCAGCACATTTCGGGCTTGGGCTTCTTCCTTCATATACCACAGCAGGAATTGGCTGCTAAGGTCAGCACACGCCCACATACAAAGAGAACCCGTTCCACTTTTGCCGCAATTGTGCAGTAAAATCACCCACCAGCTGACCCAGCCTCCCACCTATTTGCTGCAAAGCTGGTCCAGTGATGCATGAACTGGAAACAGCTCTGCTCCAGATTCCAGTCAGCTGTCAGGGCTGTAGCTCCGACATCAAGCACTGTGCTAAAACAGGCCTTTAATCATCCCTCACCAGCAGTTATGGGGCACAACCCGACCACCTCAAAACTGCCAGGCAGCCCCACCTGCTGCCTCCAGCTCACAGCTGTACCCCAGCAAAGGGAGCTGTCTGCCACCTCCTCCTAAACGGTGGGCATTTTGACCAAGCCCTCAATACCTTCAGTCTGTCCACGCCTCTCAAGCAAACAGAAAGTGGTACAAGCAACAGCAAGCTCTCCATCACAGCAGAAAAGGCATGCCTTGCTGTCTGCACGTGCAACAGCAGGAACATGCCTTGGAAACACATTCTAGCCACATTTGTAGCATGGCCACAGGGGCATCTTCACTCTTTCCCATGTGCTGGACCACTCAAGAGCAAGGTGAAAGCAGCTCAGTGCCTTCCCTTACCCATTGCTTACCCATTGTTTGTGGCAGAAATCTAAATCCCATGGCAACCTCACCCAGCACCAACCCCACCCAGGCTGTTTGGGAAATGTCAGAGAGAGGGATGTTGGTCAGAGTTGAACTGAGAGCATGGGTCTGCTCAACTGGAGCAAGGGGCAACCAGAATACAGGTGCCAGCAGGAAAGCAGATTATGAAACTTTATAAAAATCCTCATAAAGGAAAACTAAAGTAATTCCCCCATTCCTTCAAGTCCTGTGCTTCAAGGTCAAACAGCATCTCTCTGACACGCAGAGATCAATATGGGCTGATCGTTACCGACATGCGCTCGACATCTTTTCTGTTCAGTGGGAACAGATACAGGAGCTTTTGAACGAGGGGTCAAAAATACAAGCAGACTGATAAAAACATATGTTAGCACAGTGGAAATGCCTGCCCTTAGCCCTCACATTTCCCTAGGGGATCACTAAGCGATCCACACTGAGCCTGCTTTCCAAGGGGAACTGAGGACAGAGGCACAGGAGTCTGTGGGGTTTTGCCAGTCAAAGACACATTCTCAACATCAGAGTTCACCAGCCCACCATGACGACCCTGTGTCCCAGTGAGCCCTGTCCACTGCCCACAGTAGCAGTACTGACTTCTTCAGGGCTAGCAACCCAAGGCAGGAGCCACACCTCCGCATGAGGAAATGGCTTCAAAAGAGAGAGTTGTTGCTGTTTTTTCAATAAAGTTGGACATTTCTTGTTGCTTCCTAACTGTCTTCTAAAAGAATTAATTCCCCAAGTTCAGTCCTCTGATGTTTAAGAACATTCTCTGAATTTCCAGCTTATCTTTATCCATGCACAGCTCACCCCTATTCACTCATGTTCCAAAAATGAGCCTTAACGTCAGCATTTATCCAGCCAGTGTTTAAAGTTATATCATCTGAGTTCTCTAATCACTTCGCATTAGGTAGGCTTTCTATTTCTTTGATCATACCCATATTCCTTCTCTGGACCCGACCCAGTTTGCACACAGCCTTCAGAGACTGACTGGAAATGTACACAGTCTTCCAAGCAAGGTCTTCCATGCCTTAATATGCTTAGATTTCTCTATCTCTGCTAGAAATGCTTTGTCCAACGTGTCACATTGGATGACATTTATCTTTTCCATGGCTACATCATGTTAGATGCTCACAGTTATCTTGTACACCACTCTGAGACCCCGAGTCTTCCCCCCATCCCTGTCACTTTCCCCCAGTGAGCTCCCAGACGGGGTTGAACATTTTGCTAATTTCTCAGGCACACAACCATGCGCTTTTGAACTATCCAGTTCCCATTTGTATTGTTCCTTAAGGAATAATCGCAGCTTTTCCTGCTGAATAACACTGAACAGCCTCTGATGATGCTTCCTTAGCTTTGTGTCTTTAGGAAATATCACTATTGAAGTCTTACTTTTTAGTGCACAGAGCATTATTTCATGTATTGAACAGCTTCCATTTTGAGGCTGATCTCCACTAACAACTTCCCTTCAGACCAGTAGCTCCTCTTCCAACATTCCTGTTATCCTTCTCTAGTCTGCTTACTGCCTCTTAGTTCTCAAAGGTGCTACGGATGGAAGAATTACACACAGATTAAAGGGGAGACAGGACAAGCACTTGAGAGATTCATTTCGGGTTATTAAACAAACAAAATACTGGGGAAAAAAACCCAGGAAAGGATACTTGTGTGTCCTGCTCCCCCTCTTTGCTGACCACCTGCAACCACTTCTAGAAAAATCACACTGGGCAAAGTGGTTCCTCCATCTCAATCACCATCTGAATTCCCAACTTCCAGTACTGAGGTCAAATCCCTCCCAGTGCTGGTGGTCGATGCTTCACTGCCCAGGAACAGGGGCCCTCACAAGCTCCATAAAAAGTCACAACTGCCAGATAGGGCTCGTGCTGGCACGGCTCCCCACAGGGCTGGGCTCAGTTCCACATACCTCCACACTACTGAGACATCTATGGGAGAACCAAACCCTGCCCACAACCAGCTGCCTGTCGCTTCCAGCCCAGGATTCCAGTATGTTTGTACCCCAAAGGAGACCGGGATAACAGGGACATGTGAATTGCTTGGAATTCTGTGGGAAGGGGAGAAATGACCCTACAACCCAACTCTTAGCACCCATCTTCTACTCCTAATACCTAGTACTGCCCAAGCAGGAGCACAAAAAAATAGCTGAATGTTTCTAGGCAGAGGGAAAGGAGAACAAAAACAGCAGAGCAGCTCCTGAATCACGTCTGAAGGCTCAGCTTCAATCTCCTGAACAAGGCTCATAAAACTGCACAGAAAATCTTGAATTAAAGCAAAGCCTGGACATAGCTGATCTAGGCTGAGGTTTCAGGGTGTTTTAAGTAGGAGCTCAGCTCTAATAGCAAAGCTATTTCTTCAAGCATTCAGATATTTATGCTACACTGACTGGGAATATAAACTCTCACCAGTCAAAACCTTGGCAAAAGAAGCAGGAAGGGTATTATTTAAAAAAGAAAAAAAGCCTTTTAGTCTGGCAAACAACCACTCTGAGCAGCCATGGTAACAGTGGATATTAAAGTGTTACTGGCTCTACTCCTATTAAAATTAGTTTTCAAAACAGGATCAATTCTACCCCTAAAGCACCATTTACCTAAATAACTAGTTTCACAATAACTTAATCGCTCCCCACTGCCATGAGGAAAGCCTTAAATTGCCACATAACATAACACACTGGAGCTGGTGAACTTGGCAGCCGTGGCACTGCTGCATTCTGACCTCAAATAAAAATTACATACTTCCAACTAAGCAGATGAAAAGCTGCAGGGCTGAGCTGAATCTGCAGCCCTGAAATGGTTCAGTGTGTACACAGCACGCACTGCTCGAGGACGGTGACTGCTTATGGTTCCCATGATGTGCACCAAAGTGACATTCCCTTCCCACTCCGGGGGCATAGCCGGGCTGACTTAAAGTGAGGGTGACTGCACTGCACACGAGGCTCAGCTCACAGGGACTGCAATGGAAGGGATGAAGCAGGGAAAGGGCAAGCAGAGGAGACAAGCTGGACGCACAAGAGGCCACATCCAAGAATGGAAAAAACCCTCCTGCCCTCTTGCTCAAGGACTGAGTCATAAACATTTCAGTTTTCCAAGGCAACAGTAAGTACTGTTCTGGATTTCCCTGCCCAGGGCAGAGAGGTTGGAACTAAACGATCTTTGTAAGGTCCCTTCCAACCCAAACCATTCTATGGTCCTATGATTCACATAGAAAACCCACATTAACATCACTCTGCACGTGCCAAAGTCCTTCCCTGCCATCTCTTTTCTGAGCAAAAGCAAAAGTCGAACAGAGAGGTCTGGGAACTCACCACAAAGAACAGCAAGTTCCCAGCAGACCTCCCTGCTCTCAAACATTCCCACTCCACTTTGCAACGAAGCCCAGGCAGTACATAAGCACTGGCTGATTTATTAAAGACACATGATATCAGTTATGGTTGTTTATACTGATTTTTCCTCTAGGTTTGTCCAGTTACTACCCAAACTGGACATGCAGTGCTGCTCTGCAGTGTTACCTGCCCCAGCTGGCTATGTTTCAGTGGCAAATAGAGCAATGTCTTGGCAGCTGCAAAGCACTCTGTTACTAAAAGAGACTTCAAGATTCACTCCATCCCCACCTACCTGCAGCACCGTATTGGCAGGCAAAGGGGCTCCAGTGCTACACAAGAGACTGCCTGGGCTCCTGAGCACCCACATCCCAGCAGCCACCTAGAAAAGCTGCAAAGGGGAGAAGGAACAGGACCACTGAAAACTTCTTGAAACCCTGTCCACCACTTGCTGGCTCTCAGAGGGAGCAGTTGTCTTTTACTCTTCACCCGTGCTGTCTACAGTACTGTTAGCTGAAGGGACAAGGTCTATACACAAACAGCAAATTGGCATAAATTACAGCCACTACCACAACACCTCACACAGCACGGACTGCACATCCCCACCCTTAATCACTGTGCTTGACCTGCCCATTCAGAAGGGATCTGTGGTTACTGCAGATCACAGGCAGGGCTTGAGCAATAGTGGCATTCTCCTTTGAAGCAGGCAAACAATAAGTAGGGCTGTATGAACAGGCATGTCTTGCATATACAAGTCTTGGAGTCATCCTTCCCCTCTGCCCACACTGGCACAGGGCTCATGGACATATCCTAAATGGACAAACTGGTGAGAGCTTGAAGACAAACACGGAATAAAGGACAGAAAGGAATAAACTGCAAAGCAAGTGGGTTAGTTCTCAGGGGAAAACCGGGGGGTACATTAAAGCAATTCCAAAATGTATAAAAGGCTGCTGCCAAGAGCAAGTGGATGAGCTGTTCTTAACATCCTCAACAACAAGAAGAGGATCCCTGAAGGGCAGACAGGGGAGCTGAGTTTAGACAGGTATAACAGATAAAACTAACCATTCACTATTTCACCAAAAAAGCGTAACAGTCAGGAGATAAATGGGTTTTCTTAAAATTTTCCATGGTCTTGTGTATCTCAGAAGCTCTTAGCTTTACATATTTAGAGGCATGCACCCCTGTTAATCTTCAGAGGCCCTTACTGTTAAAAATTGGGAACAATATATTTTTCCAACTTTGCTGCCAAACAAATGCCCATGTTAACATCTTGGTCAACTTATGGCATCAGGAAATATCAACAGAAGGAAGGGATTGGACTGCTAAAATGAAGGATGCAGCAGGTAATGTGCCTGCCAGTGGGAGCTTCCAGAGATTAAATAAAGAAACCCACGGAATGGCATAGCCCAAGTCCACTGTGCTTGCTCAGGGAGACGCAATTATTACATGGCTTTTGGAGGTCTTAATTGTCGTGTGACTTCTGTCTGACTCAGAGAAGCAGGAAGCCTCTAACATGGGATTAAAAGCTGAGAGCAATTTCTTCTGTGAGGCAGAGTACCTGGGGAAACATAAAACATGCTCCTGGAAAGACACAGCAAACGTACAGGTGCAGCTGAGAGTGGAAAAGCATCCTGTGCCAGCTGATCTGGCTGCTAATTCACCTGGCTGTTACAAACATACCCCAGATGTATTTTTTCCCTAAGCAGAATATGCTTAGTGTGAGCTTTCAGCCAGTGGATTCATCCTCCTTCCATCCACCACAATGAAGAGACCTTTTCCTCAAGAATTCCGTCTTGTTGGGGACAATCCTTGGTCACAGCTAAGAACTCGTCTAAATTCCTCTCTGGTTATTATTAACGTCTGCCCATCTACCAGAGCAAGCTGTCATGGATCATCAGTCAGCTATATTCAAGGTCTCCATGTCAGGTCAGCCCATGATTAAGCAACCTTGTGGCTGTATGTGCTTATCGGTGTACATTTAATTAACACAAAGAGCCTTAACTCGCAGCTCCCAGCTGCTGTGCAAGTTGTGCAAGGTCTGCCTCCTCCAAAAGTCACGTTCGAACAACGGGCAGCCATCCCATACGCAGACAGGCACACAGAGCCAGAAATGGGAAATTTGTTGGCTAGGGGCAATGATTTTGCTCAGATTGGAGAAAGACCCCCAGTGAAGGAAATGCTGTAGGGATAAAGGGGATCTGTGTGTGGGAGGAAATCCTGTCCTCTTCTTTAAAATAGAAAATAAAAGCTGGCAGAGGCAAAGCCCAGGCAGCAGTGGTGAGGCAGGCCACAAAGGCGAAGCAGGTCACAGGAGGTGGCTGACAAACGTGCCAAGCTTGGATTGTGTTGGGCAGACTGAAACAGGGCTCAGCCTCCTGTGAGGCAGATGAAAGAGCCGGGGCAGACGGCTCTACGAGTTGCCCATGGAGACATCTCGGCACTTCAGGAACTCCTGGAATCCCTGGTGTGTGACTCTGGCACCGCACTGACTATCAGAGAATACTCTAGAAGGCTATTCTAGATAGAAGAACTATTAGAAAGCTATCAAGAAACATCCAGCAAAGAGGTGCTCAAGGAAAACAAACAAGACGTCCCCACATACTCCAGTCACATTCCAATCTGAGGAACAAGAGCGTGCCAGGGTGCAAAGGGCCCTAAAAGAGCCCTCAGGAGCTCTGTAATGGATGGTGATACACAGACCCTTGTCTGAGGCCAAATAATAAGCAGCCACAATGGTGGCTCAGAGAGCTCTTTGTTGGCTGGACATGGAAGAGGAGCAGGAAGGAACAGAATAACTGAGGAGCAGGAAGCACCTGATGAAGGACTGATTGCCCAGAGCACATTCCTGGAGAAACAGAAACATGCTTTTCATCTCCGTGACGTACTTCCATGTCCAGACAATTCTGAAGTCTGTGCTTCCAATACACGCTTAAGAAAGCACTCCATCCTGTGCACACACCCAGCCTGTGCCTCTCCACACACAGCACGGAAAAGAGAAGACCAGCGAAAAGGTGAGAGGGGGAGAAGGGTGGAGCACTGGAGATACAACAGTCCAAGCCAGAAGCCAAGCATCTGGTCTGCTCTCTCACTTGCTCCCAGTACAACAGCCACAAGAGAAAATGCTTGGTCATGATGTTCTAGCAGGACCTGCTCTCCATCCCTGGGAACATCTGCCAGAATCAGTAATCACAGGAGGTGAAGCATAGAGTGTCCAACAGCACTTGTGACCTTTTTAGCAATTTTAGCATGCCTGCTGCTTCCACAGCAACCTTCCGTTTCAGCTTAAAATAAATGCAGCCTTTCTGAAAGTGTTCAAAGACTACAGAGTCACAGAAATCTTTTAGACTGGAAAAGATCTCTAAGATCATCAAGTCCAGTCACAACCATCCAGCCCTTCCTCTACAAAGCCAGAAACTGGAACTGATGTATCTGGGGATGCAAACATGGGGGCAAAGGAGCTATAAAGGGGGATTAATGCTGTCATCCTGAATTCCAGCGTCTGAAAGAGATGTGTCTCTGTCCATGATGCCGCTGCTGTCAACTCAGAGCAAACAGGTGAGCCCCAGTGCCCCTGTGTTTGTGCCCAGAGGACATCTCACCTCTTTCTCTTCTCCTGTGTGTGAAGCTTCGTGTATTAAGCTGTGTAATTAAGCAATGGGTGCTCTACTCCCACAGGGGCTTCTACACCCCATATGAGATCAGGCCAGAGTGGAGCCACATCATCCATCTGCAAGAGGGATTAGCTCTTTCTTCAGATAGAGTTGCTTTGGGCATGAGCCCCTCAAGAAGCATTTTTTGTGACCTCTGGGCTTCACACACTGAGCACAAGGACTCAGTGAGGTCTGCTGCCTTCCAGTGAGGTCTCCTGCTTTCCAGAACACAGCATGATGCTGCTGCAGCATGAAGAGTAGCTGAACTGCCTAACCAGCATAGAACCTGACCAACAGCAAGCAAAATCCAGCCTGAGGGAAACAAGCCACAGCTCCAGCTTCACAGAGGGATGGCACGTGCTGCACTGGCTGCACAGCTCAGGGAGCATGGTTCCCCAGATATTTCTGCTGTGTAGTCCAGCTCTCAGTTATAGACACCAACTACACCATAAAAAAGGCAGAATTTTGGGATAACATTCATGTTTATATGGATGGGAAGAATGTCAAGAGCTACAACCATAATGCAACACACAGATTTAATATCCTTTCCACAGTTAAACTAATCTCCAGCTACCAGTCCTCAGGATAAACTTAACCCAGAACCAGAATGACTCCATATGCCATTCTACAGCCCAAGACTTTCTAATGAGGCAGCGAGCTCTGGCCACCAGCAGGGACCTGGCAGCAGGCTAGATTAAAGCTAGATTAAATTCCCTGTACCTCTCATTAGACCCAGCGATAATACCCAGAACACACAGGGAAAGCCCAGTGGCAAACAACCTAATTAGAAGGGGAAGTCTCACACCTTCCTGGTGACCAGCACATCTGCTGAAGCTGAGGGTCACAGTCCTCTGCAGTCAGCAGGACAGCAAGAGGAGAAAAATACGGGAAGCCATGCTGGGCCCCCTCCTCCCTGCCCCCCACCAAGGGTCTAAGGCTGCTCTCTATGGAAGACTCCCAACACTTTGGCTGAAATGACGCCAGCACTTGGGCAGGGCTTGGTGTTATTTTTAACACTTGCTCGCATAACTCTTTGGATGAATCCTGGGAAGAGCTTGTCACCAAAATAGTACACTGTGGGCACTATTTATACACCCACTGGCAGCACCGCAGGATATGCTGGGGAAAGCTAGAGCACCCCTTTATCCTCCTCACAGGGATACAGCGGGGCCCTAAAACATGTTTGGGCCAGTCCTCAGAAGTGAGCCATCACCTGCAGGAGGCCTGGTATCCCTGTCTGTCCTGCTGAGGAGACAGACTCTTGTCCATATGGGAGGGAAGCCCAGGTACATTAGGCTCGGGGAAGATGGATGGCTGAGCGCACATCCCAGCTGCTGTGGACTAAAAAGGGAACAGTTGTGCCTAAACACAGAAAATGCTGATGCCTTCCTATTTTATCTCTCCTTGGCTGCTGCAGGGAAATCCAGCAGTGGTCGGGTTTCTTGGTCGTCACCTCTTTTGCCGATGTGGCTGCAGCAAAGGTGTGCAGTGGTGGCGGCAGGTGAAGCACTAAATGTCAGCAAGGTTCACTGGAAAGGAGGCACCAGACTAACAAGACTGACTGTTCTCTATCCCTGGGGACAGTAGCAGCCTCAGGCCTTTCCATATCAAAACAGTGTGCCCTAAAGCACTAAAGGAAAAAAAAAATCAAAAGCAAACCGCCCTTTTGAGACTATCCAAGGAAGGGAGGCTCTTTCCTTGTCTGATTTTCTGGGTTACAAATAACTTCTCTAAAGCCATTTCCGAGCCTACTGAACTTCCTTGATTTTTGTCTTCAGTGAGTTTCTCCTCCCTCCCCCTTTCTCCCAAGACACATCAGACTGCTCTCTACTCCCACATCTCCTGAAGAAGCAGGTGACATGACCTGGAGAAGATGCACAGGACGCTGCATGAGAATAGACAAGACAGAGAAGACTCCATCTTGAGGCAGAAAAGGATCCAAAGTTTGATTTTTCCAGTATGTAGGTAAAAATACAATGTATATATACATCTTCTTTCTCTGCAAGAGAGGCTACAGCCTGAGCAGCATACTGACTGTCGATCAGAGCTACAGAACAATGCAAAATAAACCCACTAACTGACACATGCTGCAAAGGCAGGGCAGGACTGGTCACACTACTTTTAGCAGAACAAACAGAAGGGATCAGCTCCTACCTTGCCAGATACAGCCTCCCCGGGATGTGGGCTCAGCTCACCGCAGCTGGAAGCCGAGCGCAGCAGCACTGTCATGAGAGCCGCAGGAAGGGCACAGCATGCAGAGCCAGCGATAATCCAAAGCAAAACCAGCTTGTCCCCGTGCCGGCTCAGGGATCAGCGAGCCGTGCTGCGGGGAGTCTCCGCCGCCTGCTCCCCTGTTGGTGCAGGATGGCGGGCAACAGGCAGGATGACAAGGCACTTCTTCCAGACGGGAGCTGGCTGAGGAATTCCTCCTGCTGCCAGCCACCTGCCCCTCGTCAGGCACAGCGGTGCCAGGGTCTCCCTCCGGGAGCGTGTGGGCAGGAGAGAGGAGCGAGGGCGAGGGCCAGATTGCTAATGAAAGCCCCAGTGTAAATACAGATGCGCACAGGAGAGGGCTATGGCAGAAATGCAGCTCGTGTTACAGAAAGCCATTTACAGCAGGCACAGAGAGCGGGGAGAGCGCGGCAGGGCTCTGCGGGATGGGTCCCCGACACGGGGGTGGGAGGGCAGCTGCCTGCCCGGGGAAGCCATGGGGTGAAGTGACCACTAGCGAGGGGAGACCTCCCAGTTCCACATTCTCCATCAACCCCTAAGCTCCCTATGCAGTACGTGCTAGCAGTAATGCAAGCTCGTCCAACTTCGCATCCTGCGCCCCAGCTGGGACAACCCCAGCCCCACACCTTCTCTGGTGCAGAGTGCCACAGCAGCCCACCACGCCAGGGAGAAAGGCTGATTGCAGCATTGCTCCACTCACCTGCTCGGACCCATTCCTGTTGCCCAGGCCCTCTCCCCAGGCTCCGGTTCTTCACATCTTTGAGACTTACCCGCTCTCCCCAGTTCAATGTGTTTGGTACCTCCCGCCAGGATTCTTGTTTCCCTGCCATCTCAGGGTAACTTACATGCTGTACTGCAGCTGGATTTACACCACATATGGAACACGGGGGATAGGGACTAGGCTGGCACAGAATCACAGAGTATTCTGAGTTGGAAGGGACCCACAAGGATCATCAAGTCCAACCCTTAAGTGAAGGACCCATTCAGGGATCAAACCCACAACTGCTAGCACCATGCTCTAACCAGCTGAGCTCACCTCACAGTTAAGAAGCAAGGTGTCAAAGGGTTCACTGTGCCTTCAACTAGAACCAGCAGCAGAGGAGAGGTTTGCAGCTGTCAACCACTGCCCATTAAACAAGCCTTGGAAGACCTTAGGGAGAGGCTGGGAAAAAGCTGTCTCAGGACGTTTCATAGCACAGCAGGCACTGCCTATGAGCCCTGTGCCAGGCAGGCGTATAGCTCACACCAGTGACCTCTGGGTGAAACCGGCAATGCAGAACAAGGCGTTCCTGTAGTTCTCAAGCAAGTGTGGTCTGCAAGGATGTGGGGGACCTCCAGCTCAGCGGTGTAAAACCTCAAGCAGACCACTTCCCTGCCTGGTGCCTCAGTTTCCCCCCCTAAAAAACAAGGACCGTAACACTTACCAAGCTGCTGTGGATGTTGCAAAGTTAACTTCGTCATGGGATGCTGGCAGCCTGTAAACAGAAATGAGCATTCCGTGGGACTCTCTTCCCACCCGTAAAGCAGAGATTCCTTGTGGCTTCCCTCGACATACAAACTACTGCTCGCAGCTTTCTTCACCCTCACCACAGCAGGTACCTTGCAAAGACAGGGATCCCCATTACCCCCAAAAGCAGGAGCATCAATCCCTCTGCCAGCTGCGCCCAGGCCATCTGCCAGGCAGGAATGCTGTGCACCAGCCCAGCCTCAGCCGAGCTGTCAAAGCAGCGGAAGGGCTGAGGCTGCACTGCTCTGGAATTCCAGAAACGCACAAACACCCTGTCAGCCTGCACCAGGAATGACTCCTCCCTGCCCCGGACCAGGCTGAATCACTGGAAATACCAAAACAACGATGAGGTCACGTTCCCAGAGCAAGGAACTGGAGCCAGATATAGCTGCATGGAGAAGTGTGCTAAAAAGGGACTCGGTGTAGGGGCTGGGGGGCTCTGGCAGACAGGCACCATGGGCATTTGTCTCGTTTAAAAACAGCTTGAGGCTGCCAGGAGACTTTTTTTCTTCTCTGTAGGGAGCAGGGAACTGGGCTTTAAAACTCTTTATCCGTCCCACTGAAAGAGGCACAAACATTCTAATGTTCGTGAGTTCAAGGAACAAGACAAGTAAAATGATGACTGGATTCTGAGTTCAGTGTTCCCAAAATCTCACTGTGATATGATGATCAGGCTTAACCAGTGAAGAATCCCCTCACAGCAAGCTGAATGGCAGACAAAAATAATATGTCCATTACT
>VZRQ01005510.1:386298-401851 GCA_013397975.1 Machaerirhynchus nigripectus | reverse complement strand
GCCGGTCCGCGGGGCGGGCTCACGACGCCGCCCGCCCCCACCGGCTCCTCCGCCTAAGGATGTCTGACGTTTCCTCTAAGTTTCCTCTTAGAACATCCCAGCCAGGATGGAAAATTTTGGGAATTTGTGCGCTTCCCGCATCAGGATACCGGATGAAAAGTGTTGCCGTCTCAGATCCGTTGTCCCACAGACTATCCCCCCCGTGCACTTCTGGTTATAAACTTCTTACATCTACTAACAGAGCGCCAAGGAATCTATCATCCCAATATTCTCTTTTTATTTAAAAAAACAATTATTTTACAAAATCGGGAGTGATGTAAGACAGACATCACTGCCAGCTGTTGTGTTTCAAATGTGATTGTGTCAAACCACTGAAAGAATTGTATCTGGTGCAAGCTCACCGACAGCTTTATTATCCCCTGCATGTTGTAGCCAACATTTTCAAATCCCCTTTTAGCCAGAAGGTGAGTACTTTGCACGTAAACCATATGAGAAGAGAGGCACAGTGTCAGAGTTTCCTTGCTCTGTCAGCACAAGGTCTGCCTCTGCTGCTCTGCAACATATTCTGCTGCATCAGACGCCAGGAACAGCTTTGATAGGACTTTCAGTCCACAGACCAGTCTGGGCATCATGGGGATGTCTGCTTATCTGCACAAATTCTCCTTTTTCCTCTAGCCCCAGGGAGGCTGACTGTGAAAGACATAATCCTCACCAGAAAGCCATGATTGTCCCTGCAAAGTGAATGGTAAATCAGGGGGAGGTGACAAGCACCAACTATCACAGTGGTTTCCTCAGCCAGAGTGCAGGATCTCAATTTACTTAGGTGTCTCCTGGCAGGGGAGATCACCAGATAATTTGCTCCTTTCCTAGCAAGCAGCTCCCGGGCACTGAAGTCTGGATCCAGTCCCAGCTCCAGTTTTGCACTGGCCGTGCTGAAATTTAATACCACAGTTTGCAACAAGCCTCCCCAAGCAGCAGGTGCAACAGACTGCTTTGGTTTTTTTTTTCTTTTCCTGCGCTGAGTTAAACACAGGGAGATGCAACCTTCTATTAGAGTTTAAACAATCTCACACAGTAACTGCTGAAACCGGGACTACAGGCAGCAGGGAGTTCCATGAAATGGGGACATGGCTGGCCTCTCGCCATCACACACTGCCTCCACTGACTCAGAGACCTCCACCGAGCTCAGAGATCCACAGCAAAGTCTCCTAAGTGCCAGGTGGTTACTGTGCAAAAAAATCCAATTCAAAAGAAGAAAGGAGTCTAAATTTGTATAATGGAACTGAAAAAACCTCCAACCTCAACAAAACCCAAAAACAAACCAAAAAAACCACCCTGCAACAGCCAGGGCTTAGTCCTCTGCACAAAAAAAAGCTGTGTTTAGACAGCTCAGCAGTGCTGGCAGGACAGACTCTCACGCTGCCACGCTGGCCTTCCACCCAGTAACCCAGCTGATTATGGAGTTGGTGTAACAAAACAGTGAGCAAATCCCAGTCCCTCAAGATCACCATGTCTTTGGCTGCGTCTGTGCGTTTTAGGTCCCTCTGCTGGCAGTCAGACTGGTCGGATTTTCAGCTCTCTGCCACCCATGTTTGACAGATAACCTGTTCCCAAGTAAAATTTGAGCACAGAGAAAACACTGCAGCCCTGAAACACTGCAGAGACTCCTGAGGCCTCACTAAGTTCCTCTGAATTGTGAGCACTCTGCTCACTAGGGAGGGTGAGGGAGGCAGCAGGTCATGCTTTGTCCCTTACACTGAGCCCCAGCACCAGTGGAGTAAAGACTATTTCAGCTGCTGGCTATGAAATAGCTTTTCTGGCTTCAATACTGCAGATATGGTCACCATCAAGCCAGATGTGCACTCACCTCAGTCTGTTAATGGGGGGCAGATGCCTTGTGCTGGCAGCTCAGGTGAGCCCCAACCATGGCACAGGCTTCTCAGGGGCCAGATTTCATGGTTTTATCCATAAGGAAGTCTGAGTGCCTTCTGCTCTTTTATTTAAAATCTAAATGAAATGGCTGGTGCCCAGTTAAAAAACTTGAGAGGGCTCTGAGGACAAAAATCCTTTAGAAGAGCAGATTTGCAATGCAGATAAAACAGGGCAGGATGAGGGTCAGCTCCTGGTCCCTTGACCAACAAGCTTGCAGCACTTCCTGATGGGAGATGTGGGAAGAGGGTGGTGTTTGGGTACTGGCCATCTCTTGAGAAAGTGGATTACAGTCAAAAGGCTACAAAATCACACGTTAGAAAGATTGTGGATTTGAGTTGTGTGGCTGGACCTAAGGCACACCTGGGGTCAATACTGTCACCCCAATAATACGGTCCAGAGTGGATTTGTGACAAAAAAATGAAGGCACATGACTGAGAAAGACATTGCCAATTCAACCTTTTCCTCAGACTGGAATTCTCTTTGCTCTGAGGCATGTAGTTAGAGGGAGGAAAAAGGAAATATCGTTACGAACAATCTCAGGGAGCACAGATGCCTCCCACAGCACGTTCTCTCTTGTGCCAGGAATCCCCTCTGGGACACCATACAACTCCACGCTCCAGCTCACCCTGCCCACCTTCCCCAGCAGCGGCACAAGTCTTTGGAAAAGAAACTGGAACCAGAGGGTGCAGATGGGTGAAAGGAAAGCCCCAAGTCTTCGATTTGGCAGCCCGGAGGGCAGAGCTCTGGGCAGCCACTGGCTCGGTGCCTTGCAGGGAGCACAGCCTCCTCTCCTGACAGCCCTTTACTTTGGTTTGCTTTGCTAATTTTTAAGGGGGATGGGGGAGGGGGTGTCTTTTCTTTTTTTTTTCCTTCCTTCTCTTTTTTTTCCTGTTACAATCCTTTGTGTTTGTATTTGTCACTATTTGGTGAGAATGTTCCCGTTGTGGCAAAAGGTGATTTTGGCCGCATGTTTCTGCCAGACATGATGAGTGCTCCGAAGCCGTGCTGGTGAGAGAAGGCGTAGCCAGAGCGGCGGGTGCTGGTCCGGCGCAGGCGTCGCTTGGGGGAGGGTGGAGGGGGCCGCTTTTTGGCTTCTTTGATCTTCAGCAGCACCTGGAAATCAGAAAATAAGGTGGGAAAAGTGGAAAGTGCGTCATTATTCACAAGCACAGTGGAAGAGGAGCAGAGAAAGGGAAATAAAAAACAGGGATCCAAAGACAAAAATGAGGAAAGGGCATCTTCTCTTCTATTCTAAAAGGTGCTAATGGGAGCATCATCTCTAACTCATGGGAGGGGATGATTTCCATGTATTCCCACACAGCTCTGCAATGCCATGGTTGGGGTGTTGCTGAAGGACTCACCCAAAATGTAAAAGTCGTCTTGACAGTAGTCAAAATTCCAGAAAACAAATAAAGAAACATTAAAGAACTGGCATATTTAACATAGAAAACAGACTACTAAAGGGAGTTTCTGATATGCAAAATCTTTTTATGATGATAATGATGATCGTCGTAGAATTACAGAATCATGGAGTGGCTTGGGTTGGAAGGGACCTTGAGGATCATCTCATTCCAACCCTGCTGCCACTACATAAGCTTGATCAACACCCCATGCAACCTGGCCTTGAAGGCTTACAGGGATAATAGAAAGATTCTTGTATTCCTTGGCAGATGGGAAATAAATCTTGCACATTATTTGCAAGTAGTGGGTTTTCTGCTCCCAGGTAGCCACTGAGTTAATCTGCTGATAAGAACCTTTTCAGAACGGGGCTGTCTAGTGCAGGAGGCTGGCATTGAGAGCCTGCGGCTCAACAGAACTCCCAGCTGCCAGGCTCCTGTGCTTCTTGCTTGGCACAATGGCAGTGGTAGGTCCTTGGCCTCTCTAAACATCAGGCCCGTTTACTGCCAGCTGGGGAGCTCCATAGAGCAGGAAGCCCACTCCTCTCCTGTGACCATTCACTTCCAAGAGGAGGCAGAAAAGTAATTTTGTGCTAGAGAGGGAGGGATGCTTAGCCCCAGCAGTGAGGCTGGGATTCTGTGTGACAGCTGTTTGACTTCTACTCAGCTGAGGGGTAAACTCAGCCCATTTTTACAGCCCCAAACTGCCTCAAACTGTGTCCAAGGACCTACCTAGCCAGCAGTCTTCTCTAGCACCCACCTACCCTCTCTCCAAGGGCTGAGAATTCCCCTAACATGTTCTCCTACAGTCCTGGAGAACCTGTGACCAGGGAGGGCATCAGTTGCAGTGCTTTCCCTTGGGGCTGTACTCTGACACCAATTCCGGGCAGCTCAGCACAGGGAGAGGAAGGAAGCACGAGGTGGCAGTAGCATTCAGCAAATGCTCCTGTTTGGAAGCGAGCCCGGGGAGCTCTGTGTGCACTGATGTTCTTGAGGAGTCCCTTGGCTGCAGTGAGCTGTACGCTCCCTGCCCACTACATCACTCCCTGCCTCTCCTTCCCCTGGTGCCCTCATCTTCATATTCCTGGGGATGGGAGGGAAGCTGGTTCCAGAGGGGGCATATAACCATTGGCCACAAAAAGTAAATTCTGAAATTAAAAAAAGAAAATCCCCAGCAAACACTTATTCCTGGGTGGAGGGTGAAGGCTTGAGGTCTGCCAGGCTAAAAACTGCACAGCGTCAGGGCAGGAGGAACACGCCACTCCTTTGCCACTGACCCACAGCGCTTAAACCCTGCACCTAAAAATAGTGCAGCTTTCCTGCCTCAGAGCAGTCTAATCCACATCTAAATAATCTCAGCCTTGGTCCCAGCTGCAGATGGTTTGAACCGTGCCAAACCCCAAATTGAATCCTCCTTCTCCGGGGAGTAGGGGACAGACGGATGGCAGCACTCGCACCCACAGGGGCACACACTCCAAGTGATGCCAAGCCCGTGCAGTGTGGCTCCATGGTGAGCCTAGGCCATGGTAAGCAGGATTTCTGGTTTAATAAGGTATCTCCTTACTTTGTCACTGGGAGTTGGCCTTAACTGAGACTTCAGGAATCGAAAGCCAACCACCGGCAGCACGCAGAGGGTGATGCTGAGGAAGATGGCCAGCCACACGTTTGGTTGGCTGAGGGTGTTCCGAGCCGTACCTGGGAAAAAACCCATGATTAAAACAGTAAAAGCAGCACCTCCCACCACTATTCCCTTTTGCTCTCTGTGATTTCAGAGCACCTGGCAAACAGACCACAAAACAGACATCATCTCCAACAGTGAAATCAGCAGGCTGTGGAGAGGACAGCAAAGCCAATATCGCTGTGTGAGATGAGCAAAGGAAAATGCAATGTCCAGATACGACTGCAGCAACAGCCCAGCTGGACAAGAGTGTCAAAGTTAATCTTTTCTCTCTGTGAAGAGTCAAATCACTGCAAAGGATTGATATAAACATTGAGGACACCTTCAGCAGCAGCCCAAGACTCCCACCTTTTGCCAGGACTCTAGTGCGAAGGGAGGAATACTCCTTTCTTGCTTGCCAGCACAATTTCCTAAAGGACATGGAGTACTAGTTCTGCCCAGCAGGTGATGGGAATCACAGCCCTTTGTGAGAGGAGTGTGTGTTGCCCTGGAGATCTGCACAGACAGCATAGCTTAATGGGGGTATTGGCAGCACTGCTGCCATGTGGCGGCATGTCACTGACACCTTCTCTGAAACCAAAGTGTTCACTTCTGGCTTTTCCAAAACTGAGGGAATGCAAGATAGAACAAACAGTCTGCAAACCCCTCATTACAGGGCTTAATGATGCTGGTGTTGGCAGTATATTTGCTGAATGTTTTCTTTCCAGTTGGCCAAATTCTGCTGTAATACAACTCCACTGAAATTTAAGTAAACAAGTTGTCTTAGTCCAGACTAGAAACACTTTCCTTAAAAATGGTTCCAGACTGGGACCTTACTAAGTAGCCCTCAGCATGATGGCTACTTTGACCAGTGTAGTAATAACAGAGCAGCAGATGAGATATGCCTGGCAAGTGAGTTAGAATCATCATAGAACCCTCGAGGTGGGAAGAGACCTTCAAGGTCATCCAGTCCAACTGTCCACCTGCCTTGGGAAACTGAACAGGCATTCTGTCTTCTCTCACTCAGCATTTTTGATTCTAAAAGCCATCTCAAAGTGGATGTGATCATCTGCTTGAAAATATGTTGCAACAACTGACCTGCATCTCAGATATTTCTAAGTTGGCTAAGCCCCTTGCTGTTGCAGTGAAGATAGGCAAAACAAGTTTTTACTGAAAAAGTCAGTCAAAAATGAAGGCACTGATTAATACAAAAATCTAAGACTTGAAATTAAAAGTGTTGGGATTTCAGAAGTAGAGCCTCATAACAATGTTGCATCTATATTGGCTGTGGATGCACAGAGCTATTAAAAACATCTGAATTACTTTGCTAAACTTACATGTTCCTCCTGGTCGAAGTCTCAGGAAATTGACTCATTTTTTTATCCTTCATTTTTAGCATGTGTTCAGAAATCTGCCATATAAAATAACTACAAAAACCTGGTCACCACTGGTATGTTTTGTTGTTGGGAATCTGCTGTTTAACCTGGCAGAAGGCTCACCACAATCACATGGCATTTTTCTCATGTCTGACTGGATGTTGTACTTCTATGCCATCCTATGCCAAAATGCTAACTTATTTAGAAAGATCACACATCTACAAATAAGATGGTCCTTGATATCTATAAAAATTAGACACCTGGAACCCAAATACAGAAGAGCAGCGGAAAGCATTCCATCCAGCTCAGGAGGTTTATTTAAAGTACCATTCCCCATGATTGCATGGGAATGTCCGCTATTACACATGGAAGCGAACATGGCACACATCCACCTGGAGGGATGGGATTCAAAATAAATCTCAGCAACCCTCAGAAATATCCTGGCATTTCTTGCAGAAAAGGCAACCAATATATTCTGAAATATACTTAGAAATACTTGGAAACTTCAAGCCCTGCAGTGTGTCCATTCTGAGTGCAACCCAGATTTGTCCCAAGGCTTACCAATGAAGGGAAAGGAGGCTGTGAAGATCAGGTACATGCCATCACTGTACATGGTGAAGGTGATAGCAAAATAAACAGAAAGGCTGCCCCAGATGAAGAACTGGTTGACAACTGTCCAGTAAGAGGTGTCCAAGCCAATCTGAAAGAACAGAGCAATACAGCTATTGTCAGTGCCCTCATTATTTAGCAGATTTGTCCTGAACACAGCTTGTCCTCTGCTTTGTACATCTGCCCCTGAGAATGCTATTCATTCAAGTCTCAAGAAATGACAAGTCACAAATCATAAGATTCTGGGAAACCATTTGAGGCAAGATTACCACATTTATCCTGTTGTTGCCCTCTTCTCAAGCATTTAGTAGTGGCCAGCCTGGAGACAGGATAATAAGGGACTTTAAAGATCATCCTACTCCAACCCTGCTGCCATAGGCAGGGACACTTTCCACTGGACCAGGTTGCTCAGAGCCCCATCCATCCTGACCTTGAACATTTCCAGGAATGGGGCATCCACAGCTTATCTGAGCAACCTGTGCTGGTGCCTCAACACCCTCACAGTAAAGAATTTGTTTCTAGTATCTCATCTAAACTCACTTTCTCTCATTTCAAAGCCCGTAACTCTTCTTCTGTCGCTACATGCCCTTGTCAAAAGTCCCTCTGCAGCTTTCTTGTGGCCCCTGGTAAGTACACTGAGGCTGCAATGAGGTCTCCTTGGACCCTCCTCTTTTCCAGGCTGAACAACCCAAATGCTCTACGCCTCTTTAGCAGAGGTGCTCCAGCCCTCTGATCAACTTCACAGCCCTTCTCCGGAGTTGCTCCAACAGGCCCTCATCCCTCTTATGCTGGGGATCCCAGATCTGAACACGATAAGTTCAAATGAGCCATGCTTATTTCCCCACCCCTAAGCTGTGATACATCACACTGGAAGTTAGGAGAACAAGCCTGCAAGATTTCAGACAGCAGAAATTATTATCTAGGGAGGTATGACTGACTGGTTTTCTTCTAAGAAATCTCTCTCATCCTGATAGTACCATCTGACTTTTCTACCACCCAAGCCTTAGCTATTTCTTCCAGCAAGTTCAGGCTGTGTCATGCATACATCATGGATCGGGCCAGGCTGCAGAGACATCTCCATACTGGAGAACCTATAAATAACTGCCTGATGGAAGACAGACAGTCCTGTGCTTCAAACCCTTCCCATAAAACTAGAACAAGTCCTTTTCTATTCCCTGCCTTAACTGATTTGTCTGTTATGACTGCAAACTTCCCAAGGCAAAGACTCTTCTTTCCCGTCACCCGGATCTTTCATAACATACAAATCTCCTGTTCTGTTGAACTGGGGAGACTAATCTGGTGTCAAGAGAGTTTTTTTTGCAAGAATGCACGATGCAGTAGCAAATACAATGCTGTCAACATCCTAACTGGCCCTCCAGATGCTGCCATCATGAAACAACAACTAATTCCTAAAAATATTACCCGGGATGCCTTACCTGTACAGACACCACGATCAGTAAGCAGGTCTGGGCCATCAGAGCAAAGGACTGGTAGTCAGCAATGGCCTTCCCATCACTCCTCATTGTATTGTACATGGCCCCATAGGGGATGAAGAAGAGGATGAGGGAACTGTAGATCCCTTGCAACATGCATTTAACAAACACCACCTTGTTAAAATAGAGGTTTTGCTGGCCAGGCACATATAGCTGAGGGAACAGCATACTCCAGCGATCATCCACATCCTGAAAGCAGAGAGGAGACAGTCAGATTTGCTGGCAGCTACCCAACCAAGCACACAGACCCAGTTAGGGGGTGACAAGTGTTTCAAAGATCCAGTTAATTAATTGTTTTGTCTGGTCATTAGAAAGTCACTTGCCAGGTTTCAGGAACACAGGTAGTAGGGTACGACTGCTCCAGGGGAGTGTTGCAAAGGCAGCTGGTGCTGTAGGCAGCAGCCTAACCCAAAAGTCTCATCACACACTGAAACCTACAGGCCAAATCAGGGTAATCATGTATCTCTCAACTCCCTATTCCTCACAGGACTACCTAAACCCAAATCATATGAGCAGAAGGGAATATACCTTCTCTCTGGTGCATCCTTTTTTTGCGCTCTAAGTTCTCCCTGTCAGGATATTATTTCAGGGGTTACCACAGTATCTAGCCAAAAGGTCAGCTGCTTTTGCTTCATGGAACCAGCTCAAAGCACCTGGAGACAAAACTCCTATGAAAAATACCCCCAAAGTGATGACAGAAACAGTACCTGATCAAAGAGACTCATTCCTAGCACTGGGAGGGAGGTATATACCAAATTGTAAAGTGTAATGAACCACTCATCATAGACAGTCTGGAAAAAAAAAACAAAAACAAAGCGTGATGTTAGCAAAAGGCTGTATTTTCCATTTCTTTGAAAATACGTGCAATTAATTGCTGCAACACCTTTGTTTGAGATGTTACTGGGACCAAAGGGATAAGATGACTCAAGCTCAGCATCCCCAAGCACAGGAAGGATCACATTATGCCAGTCCAGGTTCCTCAGCACCCACTGCTGGCTGCAGCCAGAGCAGGATCCCTCTGCACCACCCTGCATCCCAGCCCCTGGATATCTGCACTCCCCACGGCTAGGTTTTGCTGGAGGCTGGTTTGCCTTGAACTAACACCAGTGTTTTCATTCTAGATGTGCTCCTCTTGCAAGCTCCTGCTCCAAGCCAAACTGCTTGCTCCAAATATGCTCCAAAGAGCGCAAGCATAGATCTTACAAGATCTGCACCAAACTCTGATCTGTGTCATCAGCTGATGTTTGTAATCACTTTGAATAATTCTGAAAATCCTGCAAGTGTTGTATGTGCTTCATAATGCACCTGAATGCCAGAGAAGGTTTAGATTGGATATTAGGGAAAAATTCTTCATTGAAGGGGTGGTCAGTGTTTAAAAAACGTGTGGATGTGGCACTGGGGGACACGGTTTAGTGCTGAATGTGGCATTGTTGGGTTCTTGGTTGGACTCAATGATCTTACAGGTCTTTTCCAACCTTGATGATTATACAATTCTGTAAAATATATATTCTGTCTCCAGGCATCCATCCTCCTGCAGCAGCACAATGAAGGCAGCAATATCTGCTTTATACCCATATGGCTGAAGAAGATAGACCTGAGTCTGTTTAGTGAGGTGGGAGGAATGGCTTCGTTTATTTCCTTGGAAAATGTTTCCAGATGCTTCACTTGAAAATGCTAGATAGAGACTCATAGAATGGTTTTGGTTGGAAGGATGCTGTAAAATTCATTTATTCTAACCTCCCTACAATCAGCAGGGACATCTTCAACTAGGTCAGGTTGTTCAGAGCCCCATCCAACCTGACCTGGAATGTTTCCAGGAAGAGGGACATCAACCACGTCTCTGGGCAACCTCTGTCAGTGTTTTACCAACTTAATTTTAAAAAACTTCTTGCTTGTATCAATCTAATCTTAGTTCAAAATCATTACCCTTCGTTATATTGCAATAGGCCCTGCTAAGAAGTTCCTCTACAGCTCTCTTGTAGCACTTTTAGGTACTGAAAGGTGCTCCAAGATCTCTCTGAAGCTTTCCCATCTCCCAGCTGAACCACCCCACCTGTCTTCACAGGAGAGATGCTGCCCCCTGACCACGTCAACAGCCCTGAGAAAACCGAAGCTGCACCTACCTGTGCTGAGAAGCCAGAGAAGAAGCCATACCAGAAATGCACCAAGGTGAAGGCAAAATTCTTATAGAAGAAGTACTTGAGGAACTTGCACATGCGGATGTAGGACCACCGCCCGTGGACCAAGAGCAGGCGCTGCAGGTAGCGGAACTGTGCAAAGGAGAAGTCACTGGACAGGACTGCCTGCATCCCCTCCTGGCCGCTGATGCCCACCCCGATGTGGGCAGCTGCAATGAGAAGGTCCTTGGTCACATCATTACACCGAGAGTTTTCGTTGCCCCATTTTTAAAATTAGTTACCCTGCACTGAATACTGTGTTATTTCCCTCACAGCCTTCATAAAAAGTCATAATGAAAAGTTATTAAAAAAAAAATAAAATTGCTGCACTAATTCTTTCAGCAGCACTATGATTTTGGCTCTGTGATACATTTCTCATAATTGGGCTTTTATTATCTGAATGAAATTATAGGTTCAGTGACAGTTTATGGTTTTTTTCTGAGTGCTTTCCAGCAGCACGAATACTGTTGTTCATAATGGCTGCTGTTATGAAAAAATAACTTTAATTTATACTGACATGTGACTTTTATTTACATGCACGCATGTCCCTCCAGCAGCCTTAAAACATCATCCCAGACAGGCAAAGTCTTCAAACCATTTTAAAGTTTCTCAGACACTGTGCTAAAAGGCAGACTGTAGCCTTTTTATGTTTCCTGGGCTTTATTAGTTCAATCAAATAATTAGATAGGAGAGTCACATGTTTTTTAATAGTAACTTGCGTTTATTAAACATGGACATAAGTTTAATGTGACAGCTAATTATACAGCTTTAACTAATGAATACAATCTTCATGGCTGAAGGTTGGTTAGATTCAGAGGTTTCCGCTGAACTGAATTGATAAAATCCCAAAGTCCCAATCCTCTTGTGGGGGGAGTGGGTTAATTTCTAATTATTATGTACGCTTTAACTTTCTTCTCCTTTCTTTGCTGGCTGCCTGACTTATCTCCCTTGAAGTGCTCTACTTAGCCTTTTCTTTCTTAATTAAAAGGCTCCAGTTAATCAATTCTTGCAAATTAACACAAGGAAGATTAGCAATAGGTCTTTCTGAATAATCTTAATTTAATTATACCTAGTTAGGATTTTTTTTCATAAATTCACTAAGGTAATGCAGCATCAAATGATGCACAAAGATGGAGGGGCCTGGAAGCCCATCATCCGTAACTCAAGGGAGATAATTAACAAACAGCTGTAACACAAAGAAATGCTGAAAAAACCACCTCACATAATACTATATGGAATATCTACAGGCACAAAGATTTTATTTCTGCTTTGAGTCAGGCCCTCTATGATATAAACTAGTTTGTTTGTATACATTGCCCTTGTGATGGTGGCTGTGCAGACACACTGACTGACACATTACAGCCCATGTGGGCTTTTCATAGAATCAGTCACTTAGGTTGGAAAAGACTCCTAAGATCATCGAGATCAACCATTTCGTCTGTTCTAAGGTAAAAACAGAAAAATAGGCACTTAGTGCAACCTTAGCCCCCAAAGGAGCCCAGTGGGACCCAGAAGGCAGGAGACACAACTACGTAACCTGTAGTGAGAGTGTTCTGTAGAGACCTGCCAAAATCTGGGACACAGACACTTGTTTCCACAAAGAGGGTGGTACAGGAGGCACTCAGATAATGTGTTCCTGCTGCTAGCCCACCTCAGAGAGCAAATATGTCCTTGAGGCAGTCTGCTACATCATGCTGGCTGTCAGCCATCACTCACTTTTGATCATGCTGACATCGTTGGCGCCATCTCCGATTGCCAGGGTCACAGCCTTCTTGTACTTCTTCACCAGCTCCACCACCTGGGCCTTCTGCAGGGGAGTCACCCGGCAGCAGATCACCACTTTGCACATGCAGGCGGTTCTCACCAGCTCCAGCTCCAGGTTCCCTTCCAGCGCATAAGCCTGGAAAGAAGGGAGTGTTCAGGGCAGGCTCACAGCATCTCCTGGCCTGACAAAGAGGATGCAGCAAGGTGGCCATGACAGCTGAGCCAGGCTTTTCCACTCATTTGGGTGAATCCATCCACCCAGTCACAGAGAGCATCCACACTGCACATCAGGCTGTGCACCCGACACCTACGAGCTTGCACTTTGAGTGCACCACATCTGGGTATGCACCACATCTGGGTATCCACCACATCTGGATATGCACAACAGCTGAGTATGCACCATATTTGGGTATGCACCACATCTGGGTATGCACAACAGCTGCCCTGGCTGATGTAACCTGACAGAGGGCCAAAGTGTCAAACACCAAGAGCATGAAGCTGCTGCAGGGCCTGAGACAACCTTGCGTATATTCATGTGAGAGGGTCTCTGCTCATCCCTCTTTGATTACTGTTTAAGCTCTGTGAGATAAATAGGAAAGATAGAAACTTGTTAAGTGATTAATTAAAAAAAAAAACGTAAAAAGTTAAGCTCAGGTGGGCATGACAAAGCAAAACACAAAACTAGGGAGAAGGCTGCTTTGCTCTGAGTGCTGACCTTTTAAATCAGTCAGCTGTGTTATTTCTGTTTGGGAAGCAGTGAGATAATTGGATGTCTAGTCACCCCTCCAGCTCTGCATGAGGAGGAGGGAGCAGTGTGAGCCTTCTTATATTTCTTTCAGATCATGCTTTTTGGCTCTGTTCTTTGTTGTGTCTTTTTAGCAGACATGTACAGAAGGAATCTACATGGCTCACTCCTGCTCAGAGCCATTACAGCAGGCCCACTGCCCTGTCTGTGTAAGGCAGACAGTCCTTAGGCCACATATTCTTTCTTTCTGAAACAGAGAGCTGTGAGTCACCAGTGTCCCCTCTGTCCTCTGTCAGTGGCAGCAGGCTTGCTTAACAAATACCTTTTAATGGTTTAGCTTGAGTACTGCTGGTCAGTGCAGTGAGAGATGGCTTTTGCCTCAACATCCTTGCTGCACAGCACCAGCAAAATGTTATCACTTTGTATGTTAACGGTGCAGCTGCATACAAATCAACTGGCATGATGATGCCCTTAAGGATGCTGACTGTCTGTTCACTGCTTTGTTCAGGCAACACCAGATGTGTGCATAGCCCAGCACTGCCCTCCCACCCCTCTGCAGGCAGGGATAGAGCACTGAGCAGGTGCTGTGTGGGGGACAGTATCAGCACTGATACCATTGTTCAAGCTCATAGAAATAAATAAACGACATCTAGATTTGTCTGCACTATCCTTGTGATCCCCACTAAGAAGAAATCCATCATCTTGGTGAAACTCATTGTGTCTACTCTATGTGGACTGGCTGCTCCAACACAGCCCAGATTTGAGTTTCTTTGTGTGGGACATATCCCCTTGCCAGGTGTGGGTGAGAGTGCCTTTTTCCAGGAATATAAAGAAAGCTTTTTCATCGCTGCCAGAGGTGTTTTGGTAGCACAGCACTCAGGGTCTGCACTGCAGGCTGAAGGGAACAGGCAAGGGGCTTGTAGCTGATGTCCACGCAATGCACATGGACCAAACCTGACAGAGCTCTTGTCCACTTTGCAGTGGGAATCTAAGGGGGATTATGGCCTTGGAGTTCAGGAGGAAGTGAGTGTACAAGAGGGAGAAAGGGTACTTAACAACCTAGACACTGTCTGAAAGTGTTTGGGGTCTGTATATAAGGCACATGAGCCAAAAGTAGAACAAGATGAGATTTTCTTAATAATAATTTGCTGGGCTGGTACAGAGCTGGGAGTGAACATTGCTGGACTGCCACTAAGAGAGGTAGCAACCACAGGGAACAGAAGCACCTTGTTTCTGAGAGGCACCATCTCCCAGAACTTTCTAAATATGTTTATTTGCTTTCACTGAGATCTGGGAAAGTAAAATACAACAGATAAATAAACCTAACATAAATTAAGCCTTCCTCACAGGTTTATATTGATCTTAATTGTGTTTTCTTTCTTCTAACTGGGTCTAAAAAAATTTCAAGTATGGAAAATTTATTGAGGAGCTTCATGATTCTCACCAGGAAGGCATTTCACCCAAAAACTCTCTTATCTCAGTTTAATTCCTTTGCTTTGTTTACCTGTTAAAATTTGAAGACTACTACCAAGATGGATCAGTATTCTCCTGACTCAGAAATCCCAATTGACTCAGTTTTCCCCTACGCCTTCCAGATCATGTGTGACTCAGGTTTCTTTGCACCCTCTCCCAGCCTGGTGTTATCTGCTCTCTTTCGAAGCAGTTAATGCAAACACTGACCATGAAACAGATGTGGGGTAACCCTCTGCAGATGATAGCTAACTGTTGTTTTAGATCAACAGTGAGCCCTTCAGAGCCACAGTCTTTCATCTGTCACTTAGCAATTTCATCTAGAGTGTATTCCTTCAGTTTGCTTGGAAGAACATCATGAGAGAATCAATACATTACTTAAGTTATAGGATCTCTATCCTATCAATTAAACATATCTGTTTTCAGCTATATTTAGTAGAATATGTCCTTGGCATTGAAACCCATGTCCCATGTTATCTTCTTGCTGCAAACGCAAACCTGGTTATTTTTCTAGTATCTTTCCATAAATTAAATATGATCCAGCTACTCTACCCCTCCTGTTCGCCAAAGATCAAGACCAACTGTTCTCTGTTCCTATCTTCTGAAACATTGTCTGTCACCTTTGATGTCTCAGATAACCACTGAACATAATCCTCAACTAGGGAAAAAAATATTGTCCTCTAGAGTTGAATTTTTAAAGCATTTTTCAGACTGCCAGTATGTCTTCCAGTAAGTTCTTCAGGGAACTCATCCCTAACAAGGCTCTGAACCTTCCTTACCAGGCTGTGGCCAGTGATAACCAGACCGTACACGCCATTTGCTTGCTCATCAGGTAAAATGATTTGTTTTTTTGAAGATTTTTTAAACTGAATGTTGATTTCATCACTGTCCACAAAGGAGTCTGGCTTCATCTTTTTCCTTGCATTCCTAAAA
>VZRQ01005510.1:347871-381623 GCA_013397975.1 Machaerirhynchus nigripectus | reverse complement strand
CTGCTCCAGCCCTCTGATCATCTTCATAGCCTTATGCAGAAGCCTTACTCCAACAGGTCGATGTCCTTCTTATGTTGAGGATCCCAGAGCTGGACAGTGTTCCAGGTGAGGTCTCACAAGAGCAGAGCAGTGGGATAGAATAACCTCCCTTGATCTGCTGACTGTCCTGGAGCAGCTCAAAAGGCTGTAGAAATTAATTTGTTTCTCTATTCCATAACTAAAAATTGGTGCTTAAGAGCTGTTTCTAAAATCTGGGACTTTTTTCCTGAAGACAAAGTATGCTGGAGAAAAGGAAAACATCAAATGCAGAGATGTTGTTGAGAAGAAAGCACTTACATTCAGGTGTTCCGTGGTCTCCTCTTTGAGAGAGTTGCAGGATGGATGAAGCAGTTCATAAAGAATGGTGTCAGCCCCCTTGCAGTACAAAGTCAAGTCACCTTCTGGACTCCGCACTGTGAGGAAGAGGAAAAGAAATGCTACAAATCCCACAACGATGCTCTTGGGGTACCCAGCCCTTCCATCAACATCAAGAAAAGTTTCTACAGGTGTCTGAATTTTCCCAAGTTTTGGCAAACTCCCAGGAATCAAGACAAGCTCTGTTAAAAGAGAAGAGAGTGTATTGATCTGAGCAGACACTATGTTGTCCCTACAGGCAGAACTTCATTCAAAAGTTAAGAACAACTTGTTTTCAGGGAACTGGTCCTACTTCTCCTATTTCTCCTACCAGTAAACTGTAACTACAGTTATGATATTCCTGAAATATAATAAAGGCTACAAAATGTTTCTTGAATAATTTCTCCATTTTCTGTCTGGGAAAGTGGGTTTCTCAGTTCATTCTTGCCTTCTCCTTTTCTATTTCCTCAAATTTCACTGATAATTTAAAAGCTGATTAGAAAAAAGGCCTTTCCTGCATTGTAATGGGCGGACAAGATATATGAAAAGCTTAGTGTCTTCAGGAGGCTGGCTTGCATCCCTGTGGTCCAGATGTTGAGAATTCTCCCACCTGCCTCCTTTAAGTAATTTTCTGGCACTGTTCCTTGTGTAATTATAAAGTCAAGGCAGCACATCTCAAGCCCTCAGAAATAAATGTTATTCAGAGCACATTGCAAAGGAGGTCTCTAGAAAAATGCATCAGAGCAGAACGAGGGACAGTTCCAGAACCAAAAAAGTCAGGAAGAAAAGAGAGCAGCAAAGGGAACATACCAATCACAGACATTCGCTTGCGAACGTTGTTGAAATCAAGAATAGCCAGAAGTTTGTAGATTTTTGTTTCTCCCATTTCCACGACAGTGATGGTCTCTGGTGTGCGAGCCCGGAACACAAATCCAAAGTTTCTGGCGGCGGTGACTAGGGCTCCCTCATCAGGAGATTGTGCTTGATACACCAAGTTACCTGACATGCAAGAAAAAAAATGTAATGTGGCTTCTGACTTACTTCTGAGCCAAAAAAAGTAGAAAATACCACACATTATATAGCAGTCATCCCTTTGTTTTTCTGTCTATCCACAGAAGTGCAGCACTAAAAAGCACCTTATGTCCACACATCTCCATTAAGTCCCACCAACCCATCCTCCAGGAGTGTGCAAGAGGCCCCCTGGATTCTTTCGGGGACTTCAATCACTCTCTTTGGAGTCTAACATCTCGCTGAGAGGACAAGTTCCTTGGGTTTAGCCCCTTTTAGTTAGATCTGCATGTATTTTTCTGATCAGTACTTTCACCTAATACCTGTCAATTAATTCTAGCCTTTTAGCATGGTTTTCATCCTGCCTGGGATTTGAGGAGGCTGACCCAGTAGCTGTGGGAACACTGGGTGAGAGGAGCTAATGAGTCTCTGGTGGATAGGTGCTCTATGTTCTTTGCTTTTTGGGACTAGGAGAAGAGTAGAGAAAGAGTGGGGCAAGTCTCTGCCACCTCAGGGAAGCCGTGGCACCTGTAATTTCCATACTCCAGAGATGTGGTGTTTGCAGTAGTGTCAGCTCCACCACAGGAACACACAGGGAGTGGAGGCCCTGGTCCTTTCTCTTCCCGTGTGGCGTCTCCAAAGACACTGATTTATGTGTAGCCACACACTACAGAAAATCACCAGGGAGCCAAAAGGACCAATAACAGCTTCTGTGGAGAGAAGAAATGCTGTGGTGTGAGTGAACATAACCACTCATTCTGGTGCCTTCAACAGTCCTTACCTTCCTTCTTCTCCTCTGGCATCACTGTGTGGCAAAGTGAGAGCAACCGGAAGAACCTGTGTGTTGGGACATCATTCAGCTTCACGGCTTCAACCAGGCTGTGGTCATAAAAGGCAAACTTTGGGTCGGCTAACGGGTTGTATGAGAAATCAACCTTCTCTGTGTTCTGAAAAACACATGGCTTGGTGTTATTTGCTGAGCTCTCACATGGCTGTACACCAATGCCTGCCCATCACAGCCCCTCTCTGCTCCTCACATTTACAAAGGACCCTATCCTGCAGGGCTGGCTGCTCATGACAGAGATTGGTGGGTTTAAGGAAGTGGGAGGTCATGAAAGGTATTTAATCGTGGGACAGGACAGGCACTAGATGTGCCTTTCAGAGGAGCACTGAGGCTAAGAACCAGTTAGCTAAATTGCCTCTCTGAGCGACAGCTAATGCTCCAACAGGATCCCCGCTGATGGATTCCTACAGCAAAGAAGTGCCTGTCTTCAACACATGCCTGCTTGGAGGCATTGTGTTCATGATGTCAAAGGCTGCCTGTGATAGTGGAATGCAGGAGCCCAGTTTAAAACAATTCAAAAGGTTGTCTTATCCACCACATTCTCCCAAAGCCAGAAAAAACCCTGATATGGAAAAAAATAGGACAGACAGATGACATAAAGGTTAAACTCTGTGGGCACTGCCCATTTTGTCAAAAAACAAGGAGCCCCAAGCAGAGTGGAACACACTGGAGAAATGTCCAGAAGCTCAGAGCATGATGGGTCATGGAGTAATGGACTGCCAAACCTGCCTCAGACAATTCTGTCACCCGCCCCATCCCTGGTGAGCTCAGAGTTTCCAGGACCGGAATCATCCTTTTGACCTCTGCACACTGACATTTAGCACTCAGTCCAAGAGCACAGACTGACCCCTCCCACACTCGTGCAGCAAGGTCCAGGCACAGCAACATTGTGGATTGTTGGAGGACTCTGCAGGACTCTGCTCCATAGAGTGCCACGAGCAGCAGGGTGGGGCAGACAGTTGGCAGGGGTCCAGTGTGTGTCACCAGGCAAGGCTGATGGAGAGAGGGCAGGCTGGAGGCAGAGCACTCAGCACAAACAGCCTGTTTCAGAGGGCAATTTAAGTTCTAAATGGTCCGGAAATGAATCATTGGAATGGGGAGTGGGATTTTCATCATCATCTTGATGTTTGTTATTTGGATTACTGCATGCAGCTTTCAGACATTTTAGAAATGAAGACATGTGCATTTGTGCCAGCAAGCAGAGGCTAAAGAGAAATGTATAAATTACACATTTTCACACTTTCTGAAGTCCAGACACCAGAGGAATTTGATGGTGACCTTGCTATTGGTATGAACTGCACTCACTAATTCCTTGCTAAAGCTTTAATTAACTACCAAGGTTAATAAAATTCACCAGTGTCCAAGTGTCCAACAAACACCAATGGTCAGGTGTTCAAGAGAAGCTGCGCATGCACCAGGATGTCAGGTGAAGCAGAGGGGACAGGGGGCTGTTCCCGACCTGCAGGTTTAAGCCAGGTTTACTGGAAAGGAACTTAACTCTGGGAATTCTCTCACATCCAGAGGAATACACATCACTGTTATGAGCATCAAGAGCATCAGCTCTTGCAGGGTCAAAAACACAAGCTATGCCTCTGGGGGTTGTGTCCACTGGTTCTTATCCAGGTCCACTGAAAGCACAGATCCTGATAGCACTTGAGCACTTACCTCATTTATTTCTATCCGTTGCCCAGACATATCAGACACATCACCTGCAAGCAAGAAAGATGAAATTATAGCCACAAACTGCGGGTAAGTGCAGACTCTGAGCCACAAAATTGGTTGAAGTGTTTCTAAGCTAGAATCTATTTTAAAAGTTCCAGTAAATTGACATGGGCACTGACGACTGATGCTACATGACAATCAGTTTCTATGTTGGTCCATGACAAAATCCAGAGACTGACAGATGCTTGAAACACACAGCAGTTACCATAAAAACGACTGGCTTTTGAGTAAAAATGACTTGTCTCGAGCTGAATCCAGAGAGGATCTAGTGCTAGGTAGGAAATGAAAATGCTTCCAGGAGATGACTTCTCTTGTGCCTTCTCTTTCAAAATCCAGCTCCTGGATCCTACTATTTGCAGCAGTCCCTGGACACCCACAGAAAAGGAGTTTTCAAGGCCCATTTTCCCCTCAACTAGGTAGCAAGGCTGCTCTGTTGATGTTCCCTGAAAAGATGATCTGGTCACAGGAATTGAAGATGTGTCATCTTCAGGATACATTATGAGAACTTCTGCCCAGAGAAAAGTTTCACTAGGAAGGTCTGGACTGTGCCAAGGCCAGCCAGTCCCAACACTTAATTGAAATAAGATTGGAATTCAATGAATTACAGGAATGATTGACTCATAATTGCCCCAGCAACCTCAGCTGTGACCACAGTCAATTGTAGTGCTGGTGTGCCTTCACAAAGGCCCCAAGAGTGTAAAAGAAACACAGTGAACACCTCTCCTGAGAACCCACACATCAGCTGATTCCCTGGGAACCATAGCCAAAAGGCTTTTGTACATCTCCTTCCCTTAAGCCTCCAGAGGAGAGCAGAACTAAATCATCCTTTCTGGCAGGGCTTTCGTGAATGCCCCTGAACAGCAGAGAAGTACTCTGCTATGAAGAAGCTAAGCATTTAGAAAACTACAGGCAATAGATTGTTTGACTCCTTTGCATGTATTTCCCATTCATTTCTTGAACCCTTACCCTGTATCTATGCTAGATCCACTTCGGAAAGGTCAGTTAAGGACACATGATGGGAGGAAATTCAAACTGTATAGCAGTACTGATGTTAGATATCACAGTATCACCATTTGAGACATGGTGGTCTCCAAACATACACAGATTCATAGGAAGAAATATCTTCTTCCAGTCAGCTGATAGTACTGAGAAAAGATGCAAGCTTTCAGACACATTAGTGCATCAACAGGTCTGACACAGGCAAAGCAAGCATCCATGTAAGAATAAGCAGTGACTAATTTCTCTGGGGCATCTAATGATGTTAATCAATTAGGCAGTTTGCAAAGTGTTTTAGCACCTCCTGAGCAGTATCAAGAAAACTGCCTGGGGCCATAGCATGAACCAGCCTTTTAAATCAATGACTTCTAGGATCTAACAGAGCTAACCACTCTTGTTTACTATTTTTTCCAACTCGCTGCAAACTTTCCTCTTTTCTGGTGTGTGATCCTTTATACTTTGTCAGGTGTAAGGACAAAGACCAGGTCATTGACTAGTCCAACTGCCTGAAGAGGATGTGGAAAATCACTACTCATGACATGAGAAATTGCTGGTCATGAGAGACAACAGTGTGAGAAGCTGACAAAATTTGCACATAGCCCCATGAGGGACGGCTGATTTCGTAAGTGATTAGGAGGGAATTAGTTATGTGAGTTACATGTTATGTGCTGCAAGGTTAGCAATATCTGGCTAACAGTGTCAATAATACCATAAAAAGCAGAGATTACCTAGCTAGTGATACCAAACAAAAACCCCAAATTTGAGTACAGGTGTTGTAAATCTGGGACAGATGAGGAGAAACTAACAGTGTTGATTCTTTAGCTGGGATAATAGTGGGGCACAAAAAGGGAGACGAAAGAGAAAGAAGGGGAAACTATTAATACATGGCAAGTGATGCAATCGAGCTGTCCATACATCCCTGATGGGCAGCCTTTTAGTTGATCACTGCAGCTCCTTACACTGCACTCTCTTCTGAAAACAGATTTAGTCTCTGTGGATGAAGAGGCACACAGTGAAACAGAGCCCAGAGACTAAGATAAAAAGGTACCATACCATAGGATTTGCCGTTGATGGAGCACTTGTTGAAACACATGATATTCTGGGTGAGAGTTCCTGTCTTGTCTGAGAAGATGTACTTGATCTGTCCCAGCTCTTCGTTGAGTGTAGTGGTTCGGGCCTGGGCCGGCGTGTCATTCAGTGGATAATACATTTTACGGTCCCAGTCAATGTAGAAACTGTTACCCAAGCGTATAATCTCCACACTGATTAAGCAGAAAGAGAAAGTAATGTAATATTCATCAGCTTAAGGGACAAGCTCTTTATCTTCAGCACCACCATTATCAATTGCAAGTAGAAGACAACTTTGAAGGGTCAACCCTTTGAAGGTTTAGTTCAATGACAGGCTGAACTCATCTGTCCATAGGTGGCCTGTGGTAAGGGATGCTGAAGCAAGGCCCACTGAAATGATCTGCTAAGTTTACAGCAAACTCATTTCTTTTGTTTTATAAAGCGGTACTTTATAAAAGTACTTGGAAAGTTTCAGAAGTTTTTGGACTGAGAAGTGAGGCAGGAGCAGTGGGTTTCACTTGGTGCTGTTTCAGGAGATGGTTTCCAGCAGAGCTGTGGGCTGGGCCGAGCCGAGTGCCAGGGGATGAGCACAGCCATGTCTCAGACAACAGAGAACTCCACAACAAGAGAGCCATTGTGTCACTCAGTACAACCAAAGAGTGGCATCAGCTCACAGATGACATGAATTTTCACTTTGGACAGGAATGAACTTAATTCCTCATGTTTACCAGCACAAAAGAGAGTCTCAGTAGCAAAGCTGACTGAAGGCAGGTACAATGATAAACTAAACAGGGCTATGCAATCTCTACCACAGCCCTAAGGTTTGAGAGCATCACAGACACATTGCCTACCTGTCACTCCTGCCTGGCTATCACCAACAACCAACACAGCTCTGCATCGTCTGGGAAGAGGCAATACTCACACTGCTCATATAGCACCAAGTACTTCAACCTGATTGCACCTACTTACCTGGCAATCCTCACACAGTCCTACAGCCACCTCAAAGAACAGGCCATTCATTCAGTGTTAGCAAGATGCTAATGGTGGCAGGCTTCCAGCCCTGCTCCTATAGTGTCCTACATACCTACACCTCCCCTTTAACTGCAAAATCATCCTCTCCTCTTCCAGGGCTCACTGCTGTCCTCACTCCAACCCTGATAAAGCCCGCTGAAGGCAGCAGAAACAAGAAAAGCGTCACTGTGGTTGTGTAGGATCATCCATGATGGGGCTGTGTTAGGTTTTAAGGAAAATGCTGCTCCCAGTTAAGGCAAAAGCTCCTAAGATCAAAAGTGAAAGGAGCTTCTGGCACATACCTGACATAGAGTGAAATTGGTACCACGGTGTTTAGAATGATCACGTATGACCAGAACATGAGGAAGCCGGAGTAGGGGGCAGAGTTGACACCCTCTGCCCAGGGCAGATAGACCTGGAAGTAGTAGCCCTTATCATGCTCCCAGATACCATTGCCAATGGCTAGGATGAGACACATCAGTGCTAAAAATGCAAAGATCTGGAAAAAAACAAAACAAAACAAAACAAACATATCAAAACCAAACAAAATGTATTGCATTTTAGAAGCAAAGAATTTATTACATACAGATTGATCAGAAGACTTTAATGGGATAGGGTTGGATAGCCTGAATCATAGGAAAATGTTCCTAAGATGAAGAGGAAAAAACAGCAAATTATTTTACTTTTACCTCAAGAACAAAACTACACAGTGCAGAGTCTGGCAGCTTGGACTTAAAAGTCCTCAAACAGCTGGGGATTTAAATCCCAAGCAGACATCTCAGCTGGTGTGGTTACAGCAGTCTGCTGCAGAACACCAAATCTCAGTAGAGGAGAGCTGAGCTGAGGGTCCTCAAACACCTGGCTGCACACTTGGGAATAGAAACTGTCTGGAGGACTTTACCTGGCCATTTGCCAGATGTATCACAGTCTTCCTCACAATTTCGGAAAGACTACTAAGGGTAATCCAGCTCCGTACAGTTTGGAATTCAGCACTGGATATTATTCTGATAGTTAGAGGAGAGTTAATTGCTTTCTCAAAACTAATGGTTGCCTTGGTATCTGCCCTCATGATTTGATTACACTTCCTTTGAGCAAACAAAAAGCAACACCAGCCAGTGATGTGTATCCCTGGGTTTTAGAGAAGCCTGTTTCCTGAAGCCTGAAACAACCAGGGCAACAGCAAATGGGAAGTGAATTTCAAATTGGGATACCTTAGTGAAAACTGGGGCTTGCTTGGGAATACTATTCAACAGACACAAAAACCTTACATAGGTCATAAAACACTTTTTGATTAAAAGAAGACAAGAATGTAGCAATACAATTACTTGGAAAAGAATACAAAAAGAACAGGAAGAAGGGGATTTAGCAGAAATTAATACAAACTGCAAGGAATTACAGAACGGTGAATATCCAACAGTCATAAAGTATCAAGAAAAGAAAAAAATAAAATCATAAGCAGGTGTGTGAAAAGCAAACATGTTAACAGACAGTCCTCCAAGAGGAAGGAGGAAGGAAGGAAGAAGGAGGAATTATCTGCCCTACAGTAAATGAAAAATGCAGATTATGTCCACTGACACAGAGCACTGTGTGGCTCTATCTGCTAATAAGCATTTTCAATGCAGCAGGTCCACCTAACTCAAAGATGGAAGCTTAGAGGTTAGTTTTTAACCTTTAATAAGGTTAGTTTTTAACAATACTTTAAAAACTGGGAAGCCCCACCATCTTGGAATCCTGCTAATACAGTTACAATATTTGTAAGGTAGAAATGGTGATGGTGGGGGAGATAAACTGCAGTTACCTTGACATCCTTCCTGGATAAATGATAATAAAATAATGCTTCTGGCACAGGCTTTTCCAAACATTTGACGTAAATCAACCAATATAATAATAAAAAAGTGAAGATACTGAGTCAACAGGCTGCACAAAAGAGCAATTAAAAATCATCTTTTTGCAAGTATAATCATTAGGGAGGAAACATCAGTAAGCTGGACCATTATGTAAAGGCCACACAGCAACAATCCCATTATAACAGTAATCAACCTTTTTAAGAAACAGTAATTGAGGGACAAACATAGAAACATTGATGGTAAAGCTAATATTTGTATTGCTGAGGTAATCTATGGGAGGAAGAAAGATACTTCCATGGAGCAATATGAATCACTTGGTGAAAAGTTCATGCCTGATCAACCCAAGTTTTAATATCAAAAAGCCACAAAAGAGAACTGCAGTAAGAAAAGGTGGTAGGCTGAGTTTCAGGGGACACATTCATTTCACACATGAGTAGTAGCTTTTCTGTTTAATTTTGTGAAGCCAAATAAATTACTGAACTTGTGAAATGGAGACAATATTGCTTGCTGGTAAGGAATGTGGTGCAGTGTTTTTAAACCTCTGTGAACCAGAAATTAAAACATACTTCAATCTTTGCTATTGTAATTATAAGGACTTAAGGATATATTAGAGGCATGACTGACCTCACTGCCCCACAGGTTAGAAATTATCCATTTGCAGACTATCACAATCCATTCAGGAATTTCAATGTGTGATTCACCAATAGACATATACGTGAGGCAAGACAGGAACTGAACCTTCCCAAAGTGTCCCTGCCCGTGGCTGAGGTGTTGGAACAAGATGATCTTTAAGGTCCCTTCCAACTCAAACCACTCTGTGATTCTATACCACAGCAGCTCTTGCCTACAGCTGCGCTTGATTTATGTACATTTTGTTTTCTGTGCGCGGGGCATGTCAGTGCTCTCACAACCCCACTCATGTGCAACACTCGCACAAACCTTGCTGACATGCTTTTTGCTCTGAGACAAATGCAAAGGACCAAGCCATTAAAAGCAGCCCAGGAGATTAATTTCTGTGCACAGAAACAACTGTGTGCAGGGTTTTGCAACTGTAACCACAGTCGTGAAGAGAAGGACATGAAAAATCATAGGCTTGTGCATGCTCATGGGGCTTCCCAGCATGAACATACTCCCTCCCTGGGTCCTGCCCATGCACTGCCTGCTTAAGATCCTCTTGATAAGAATTTTGTAAAAAGGAAGTGACTTTTGACTTCAAGACAAACATTGGCTGTTGGACTGTGAATTAAAACAGTCTTGGTTTCTTAATTGGTACTTTGAGTTCTGCTCTGGGATTTGAAGCAGTCAGTTGTTTAAGAGATGAGTGTGAGAGCTCTCTTTCTCTGAAAATTTGCTCCCCCTAGCATGCTAAGAAACAGGTTTTGGAGAAAAAAGCATTTCTGGAGCTGGCAAGTGCATCCCCAGTGGAGGAACATTAACTTCTGACTCAGATTGACGAGAAACACCTCCAAATGTGACAAAACAGCTATGACTGCCATCTGGAAAGGTTCACTTCTGATTAACCCTTGTTGGGGCAGACCAGGGCAACACTTAACATGCACTCCCTTGGTGATCCTGCTTAAATACTGCTTTGTGCCTGGAAGTTTTATGGGCAAATAAACACAAAATAACTTTGACTGTGTTAACGTGGAATAAGTTTCACTACATGTAAGTGACTTATTTATAGTAAGTTGTGGCTGCTTTGTCTCAGTTCAAGAGAGCACAGTATACTGCCTGTTTTTATGACCACGCTTTGTAACCTTTGACCACCCGGTGAGCTGGAAAAACCCAATGCCACATCCCCTTAGGTGTGCAAAGAGTCTGGTGTTTAAGGTATGACAGAGCTTTACTTAGACATCAAAATTTTAGGTTCCTCAAAAGTGTGTCAAGGAGACAAACATACCCTTGGCTCCTCCAGCGCCCAAGAACCCAGGCAGAGGCTGATGCAATCAGCTGCAACTTGCTCAGTTTTTTTAAAACAGAGCCAGGAGGTAAATTAGTCTCATTTGTTTTTATAAAGAGAGGCCAAACAGACTGAAAGTTCTGGGTGGGACCCTTGGCTTGTGACAGGAGATTTAGCAAATCTTAACTGAACATTAAATTCCAGATTCCCTGTTTGGTTTTCCTCTGCTCTGTTTCTGTGGCCCTGTGGATCCTCCCCTTCTCCTCTCCAGCCCATTCTCCTCTCCAGTCAGAGCATAAAGGAACTCCTATGAAAACGTGATGTTCCTCAAATGCTTGCAAAATTTTGAATGTAAGAGGCCCAAACCTTGTTTGGTTTTGCTGTCCACTTCAGGGGAGGAAGGGAAGGAAACACTGAGGGAAACAAGCTGATGATAACCAAGATTTCCCCTTGGCAGAGATTGGTATAAGGTTACTAAAATTAAGAGCACGTCCTTACTGTACACAGACCAAGGCCTCAAGATGGATTGAAGATAATCCTGGAGTGGCTCTCTGTGCTGTGGCACTGCTGGGCATCCCTGGGCTCACCTAAAGGACTTTTGGATCCTGATTAAAAATAAGGAATACAGGAGCTGAGATGAAGTGTGGAGGTTGGAGGGTGGTGCCACCCTGGAGAGGTTTGTGCTCTAAGCCCCAGTGCTGAGGAGGCATGAAGTCAGAGAAGGCAGAGAGAGCTCACGACAGCTGCGCTGTAATGCACAGACTGCTGCTGGAGGCCTCCTCTGGGGCTTGCACCAGTGCCTGGGAATGGATCCCATCACCAGCTGGCTACTAGGGCGATCTGGAGAGCAAGAGTTGTAGGGAAGAAGCAGTAGCAGTGACCACTGACCACCAGACATTCCCAGTGTCATAAACTGAAGGTGGTGCAGCATGCATGGGAAAGCATGACAGATTTGCACTCAAAGGAAAATGAAATCTGAAACTAACGACCTTTTCTTCAAGCAACATTGATTAAAGTAGTGTCAGAGCGTATGTCTTCCTTCCCTGAGTGGCTTTGAACTCAAGCAGTAAAATCTTGAGAGAGTCTGTAAAAGAACCACTATTTCTGCCTAGAAGTATTTGCCATTTGTTAAAACCACTGATGAGCTTAACCCTCAAATTAAATCTGTTTTTCTATCTGAAAGGAGTGCCTGCTATGTAAGATTAGTGTTCTCAAATTTCCCAGCTGATAAAAACATCAGTTTCTGAGCTTTAATGAGACCATGTCTAATAATTTATCCTAACGTGTTAAGTCAGGAGCTGGCATCATGTAAATTAGCAAACTCAATTACCAAGTTCTAAGCAGACATCACCAGAGATGCCAAGAAATCGTGAGGAAGAGAGAGAACTGCTAATGTTTATTTAAATAGAAAATGACAAAATTACTAGAAGAAAAAAGGGCTTTGCAGGCTTAAAAATATTTCTCACACAAAAATGCAGAGCAAGGGAGAGCAGAGAAAATGACAAGCTCAGAAGAAAAGTCCTTAATTCTGTCAATGTAATGACCTTGCTTTGCAAGATGGGCTGGCAGAGGCTCTGCAGAACTCAGGCTGCTAATAAATTATGATGTACTTTTTCTTTTTATCATCAGTCACTCCTGATATTCCCCCATTTGTGTGGACAAAGAGGTGGAGCATCTGGAAATGATGAACACATCTGAAGAAAGGAAGACACATTAATCAGACTTACCACCAACACAAGGACATTCATGAGTCGATCGATGCTTGTTCGCTTAAAAGTTGTTTTTCCGCTGTTCTGCATGAGTTTCGTGTCTGGCCCTGGAGATGAAGCACACTTGTTAATTTTAGTAATAAAGCTTAGCTGCTCTAAAGCTGACTCCCTCTGAGGCCCCACTGTGCTTTTCAGAATAAATAACCATTGCAGCTCTCTTGAAGTCAGGTACACACAGTTTAGAGTGCTGGTGGGAAACTTGGGCAGAAACAGGTTAAGCCATTTGTCTGAGATTATATGGAGAGAGTCACATACAAGTATTAATTCTGAACTTTGACTCTACTCTCTTCTTTCAACATTCAACCCTCCCTTTCAGGTTTAATCACTTTTCACAGAACACCCGATATTGCTATGTTATTGGTGACATATTATGTATTATCTCACATGTCTAGAGGAGTCTAGAAACAATAGAAGGACTACGCTCATGAAAAGCATAGGTCTAATCAATAATATTATTGATGACCCTGATATTCCAATATGGATTAAAATCACATAGAAATGACAAAGAGTGTTTAATTCAACACACTTGAGAGAATTCTTAGCCAAATTTAATTGTTACATTCTTTCTTAGTCATCAACCAAAACTGCCCTCACGTACTTCACTGTGTGCATTTCTGAAACAAGAAACTTTTTTCTTCTCGTACCCAGTAGAAACATACTTTACAAAGAGGAAAATACTTGATTCCTTTGTGCCTGCTGGGTGTGATGTATTCCCATGTTAGTGATGCTGGGCTCTGCAATCCACATGTCAGTCTTTTTACCTACCAGCATAAATAACGAGTCCAAAGCACCACTCTGTGTTCCTGATAGTACAGCCCCTCAGCAACATCTTCTCATTGTCCAGGGCATACTTCTCTCCTCGAAGAGTAAGAGTTCCTGTGAATTTATCCAGTTTGTTATTTGGTGCCTCACATCTGACTTCTCCTGTAAAAAGAAGGTAAAAGCAAAAATGGAAATCTTTGTCCAGAAAGGTGTCATCAATACTGTATTCCCAGCTGTTCCTCAGAGAGACAATATTTCACATTGTTGTTGCAGTTGACTCCTAACCCTGTCATTCCCATCCTATGTCCTATATTTACTGATGTTCTGGGATGTTGCTCCTTCCCAATATTCATCTCGTAACTCAAAGGACCACAATGAACTCGGATTTATCCAATTCTTTGAACATGGCAATTTTTTATTGGTGGAGTACAAAACAAAGTTTCCACAACTTTTATGTGAGTGAGAAGAAACGTTGAACCAGCAACATACTTTTAATCCAGTCACAGCAAGTTCATAGTGGTAGGATGTCACCAGTAACTTTAGCCAGAAGTGCTGACATCACCTTTTTTCCTACTTCATTTTACCTCAAACTGCAGGAGCTCAAGCGAATAAAATCACAGCCTGAAGGCTGCAGAAGAGTAATTAACTGAGGTGTCTTTGTTCACTGTTTTTTAATTTCATCTGTTTTATAACTCAAGTCCCAGGAGCATATAAAAGGGACCACTACCTTCTTTGGCCACACAGCTGACACTGTAAGTGATTGGAGTGTCTATTTCCACGCTTTGTATTTATTTCTTGTAATAAAATGTGTTCAGATACCTCAGTATAAAAATGACTATTTAAATCAACAGCTGCACCTGACATTTAAAGATTCAAAGCAGAACCCTGTGGATGTACTGAAAAGAACTGGAAAATGCAAATATGCCTTACTGAAAGGCAGTCTAAGAATTCAGTCTGTTAGTTTAATCATCAGCAACATTAAAGTTATTTTGATCACAGGCTGTAAATACCTACAAAAAGACTAGCATTTGCAGAGTGTGCAGTTCTTCTAGCTGCTCTCAGATTTACACACCAAGCTGAAGAGACTGCAAACAAAAGCCAGGGAAGTCCAGAAGAAAAGTACAGCTTTAAGTGTCATGATCATCTGTACCACTACACATTTTAAAATCAAAAATTATTAAAATCATTCAAAAAGCAGCTAATCTAGGGCAGACAAATCATCAAACAATTAGGAAATTCAGTGACACATGTGACATCAGAACTCATGGTACAAACTGTGCTGATCTTCTATTTTATCATCTGGTTAGTCCAACAACAACAACCAGACCTGTGCCCCATCATTTCTGAAAGTCTCCAGTAACCAGGCCCATCTCACTACCACCCTTGCAATGCCTTGAAAAGCACAAAGGAAACAGAAGGTTTGCACTGGAACCTCAAACAGCACAACGCTTGGCAAGGCAAACCCAGGGCATGGTCTCCCACCAGGAACACTGTGCCTGCTGTGGGACAGTGCTCCTGTGAGCACCTCGTGTATCCACGCCTGCTTTCCCATAAGCAGGAGGGTCTGGGATACTGACATGCTGATTTTGAGATCAGAAGGGATTCACCCAGATGAGACTGACCACACAAGAGTGAGAAGCTCCAAAGATCCCCCCAGGAGAGCTGCACGGAGCCCAGTAACTCTGCGGCTGAAGGCACCACAGCCAGGCACCACGCCTCCTGTCCATCTCTCCCACTAAAAGCAATAAGATATCTGGAATACATTTCAGCTGGAAGAGTTAAATACTGCCAAGTCGACATGTGGTAAGTACAGGGTAACTGAAAAGTAATGTTGCCTTTCTGGTCTCCCACTTCCCCAAATCAAAGAAATTCGGCATTTTGAAAGCGTCTTCCTTATCTGAACCATCAAACATCGTAACTCACATTAAGCATTCCACTGGTGCCTGTATTAGCCGCACAACCCTGTCCTCTCTTCCTGTCTTAAAAAGCAATTAGATGAAGTGTTACATAAATATTTAAATATTTCTATGGAGGTTTGCTAGGGGAAATGCAAGGCTGTGTCTGATTCCAGGCACTCTTCGCAGTGCACTGTCAAATATAAATCATCCTGGGAAACATTTTATTCATTTTAAGTATTGTGAAGAGGCCACTTTTATTTACAACATAAGTAAAAGAGATATTTACAGAATAAATAAATACCCAATAAGAAAAACTCTCAATTTTCCAAGATATTTTTAAACATTTTTTTAATTAAGCTCTTCCAAGAACACAGTGCCCTTAGATAAGCATCACACTAAACATGTTTGAAAAATTATCTAAGACTAAGATTTTGCTTACAAATTGATAGACACTTCAGCCTGCTCAGGAAAATAGTTAAGGCATACCACTCCAATTACGAACATAAAGCATCTAACTGCACCTGTAAAAACATATTTCTCAAGACCTAAACCACTCAGAACCTCAGCCACCACGTCAGAGAAATCCTGATGTACTGAGCTGACACTTGGCAAAAACCATACACATTATTGCATAAAGCCTCAACAAAGAAAGCAAAAGAAACTCTACCAGAGACAGATTCACCTATGCCCTTTGCCATATCCCCACACTTGTCCTGAAATCATCTACTTATTACAAAACCATTTTTTTTTCTAAAATTATTTTCCCTCTTTATCTAAAAGTATTTCCTAAGAGCCTACAATCCTTGAAGCATTCCAAGGACAGCAGCACTCATTCCACCCCTTTCCATACTGACTCCTCCTGTAATCCTGATCTCACATCCAAGCCAGCAGGGCACTGCAGAACGTGACTAACACCACTTGGTCTGTTCCCTCATCTTCTCTCCACAGACAGATGATACGTGAGCATGGAGTATTCTGGTTTTGAGGTCTACCTGTTTTCTCTGTATGGGCTGTAAGTATTCTCTGGTATCCAGCGACAGGACACATGGGAATGTTTAAAGTTGTACCAGGAGAGGTTCAGACTGGACATTACGGAACATTTCTTTACTGAGAGGGTGAGCATTCATTGGAACACCTTCCTAGAGAGGTGATTGATGCCTCCAGCCTGCCAGGTTTAAGAGGCATTTGGACAGTGTCCTTAAAAACATACTTTAATTTTTGTTCAGCCCTGAAGTGGTCAGGCAGTTGGACTAGATGATAATTGTAGGTCACTTCCAATTAAAACATTTGATTTGATTTGATTTGATTCGATTCCATTCTATTCTATCTTGTATTTGATACAGCAAACAGTGCTGAGAAAGGACACATTTTCTGTTAACCACATTGTACTGCTTGCCTTTAAACACTTTAAAATTCAATCTTTGTTGTGGCATTGAGAGGAAAGGAATGGTTTCAGGGTGACTCTGGGAAGTAGTCACCTGTCCTGTGTGCACAGTCAGTCCTCGGGTCTGTGTGGTGTCTGGGAAATGCCACTGATCAGAAGATAAATGTAATCGGTGCATCAGCATTGCTACATCAGAGTGAAAGTGCAGTGTGAAAATGGTGTGAGGTCAGAACTAAGCATAAAGTTTTGGGAAAATAGTTCCCACTGTGCAGTTACGTGAACTCTTGTGCTGGGTTTCAAGGTAGGTAGTCTTGATATGTACAGACAGACACAAAAGAAAACTGTCCATCCACAAGAATTGCCACCAGTGCAGTGTCAGGTTATAGCCATGCATGGCACCAAGGCCTGCAAGCAGAGAGGGACCTTTTCCTTTACATGTGGTGTTGATGCCTGTGGTACAGACTGCAGAGTGCCTGTTCTGTTTTGCTGGCACTGTTTCCAGAGTAGTCCTAGCAGGGGGCAGTGGGCAGCTTGGAAGGAACAGTCCCAACTACTCTCTGTAATTTGGGCTAACCCTCTGGAAAGTGGATTTTCCATTTATACTCACCATTGAACTCTGTCAGCTTTTGAAGATCTTCTCCAAGCTCTGCAGTGACTGTCAGTGCCTGCTTCACCTTCAGGTTTGTTTCACTGTGACAAACAATATAACACAAAAGCATGAACTGAAAGTCATATGTGAACTGAAACCTCTCCCTGAAAGTCACTTCTGCTCTTGAGGACAGTCTTCTTCCCTAGACATCTGATGGACTGTCACACCATATACTTGTTTCACGTGGCCAAAGGGTGTAGATTGTCTCCTTCAGTTTCAATGACAGGCATTCAGAGGAATTCTGGGCATGGTACCAAAGGTGAGGTGGCTCTGTCTTCTTAATTTCACCACAGAGCACCCCACTATCTATCTTGTCACTCATGACACATTTAAACCCAAGGTATCTAATCATGTAGGAGAACTCTGAATCTTTTCTCCCATGGTATTCTGACCTGGAAGGCTACTTCAGTCCTGGGACAAGCCAGCTGGGGAGTTGGAAATGCAACGTCAAAAGACATTGTTCAGGGCATTTGTTCAGGGCCTCTTAGAAGTGGCACTTGTGTGTACGAAAACTACAAGCTCATTTTCAGCAGAAATCAGATGAGGAAAGTCCAGAGGGCTATCTGTAAGGTCTTGGACACAATTTCTTGAAATCTCTGGTCTTGCTTAGTCCCTTAGACTGTTGCTAGCTCTGGGCAATGCAGAAAAGGTAATGCAAACTGGGTCATAAAGATGAGGTCAGCTCCAGTGTACTCCAATTAATACAAGTTGCACTCTCTGACTTGTGGCCAGTTGTGTCCTGGAGTGGGCAGCATTTGGAAGCCTTTGCTGTGTGCTTGCATTAGTATTATTCTGTAGCAGTTCAAAGGAGATTACCAGAGTTATTAACTATTATTATCTCACCTAGAAAATCTGTCTCAAATAAAATACTAGAGGAGATAAAAGGAACAGCCTCTGCTGGGGATATTGCTTCTGTGATACTGCAGGAACATGTCTCTAGCTAACTCTCAGTATTAGAAGAATCCCCACTGAAAAGTAAAGTCCCCTCCTCACATGACATTTGCACTCAAGAGGCAAAAGTATCCACCACAAGATGTTATTTTCAAGATACCTACCCCAAGTTTATTCTACATTTTATGAAACTCTTGCTACTAAATCTATTGCAGGTATGCCTGCAGCACCCAGGGTCACCAGGAATGGTGGCTTTGCAGTGGTGGCAGGGATTGCACGCCAGGGCCAGGCTCACTTACCCGTCCAGCTCAGCTGTCTCGATGTACGTCAGGCTGTGTGGCTCGCTGCTCGACAGCAACAGGAGATCGGCCTGAGCACAGACAGACAGGCAGACAAACAGACTTGGCATGAATTCACACAGCAGGCACTGCAGAGCAGTGCTGCTTGTGGTTACTGCCACATCATCACTATGACTGATTTTCTTGTGAGTGGTAAGAGTGGCAGAGATTAACTGTGATCAGGATAGAGAGAAACGGTACTCACTGTCACAAAGTTGTTGTTTTCTAGTTTTATTATATCCCCCACTTGGACATTCATCCATTTTTGCTCCTTTAACCTGCAAGAAAACTTCTAGTAAGTAAGCACATATAGCAAACGCCGCTTGGGAAAGTGAGAAACTTGGCTCTGCTCCTGGAGCCAGACTGCAGGTGCCATCAGGACTTGGGAGCAGAGCCTGCCATGATGTGTCCTGATCCATACTAAGCTGGGGGACCAACACAGTACAAAAAAAAAGCAGTAAAAACCAGCAAAAATCAGTAAAAGCACTGGTTGGGCTGACCCATGCTGGGTTGAGACCAAGCCCCACAACAGCAGCGCAGTCCATGTGCACTGTCCTTATCCTTGTCCTTGTCTCTGGACTGACTACTCCCTTCCTTCCTTTTCTTAAAGGGCCACATTGTTTCAGAAAACCCTCTCTGCTTCATGTAAGAGACTTCACCTCGGAAAACTGCAGATTGTGTTAGGTTTTCCAAATAGTATTAAGGGCAAGAGTCAGCAGCTGTCAGGAAGGTCAGTGCAGGTGCTTTGGCTGTGCACTTGCCTGTCTGAGCCATGTCTGCAGTGGTCTTCACAGCACTAAGCCAGATGTGCACACAGGCAGCCAGCTAAACTGCAAGCACCAACACAGCCAAGTCATGATAGTTGTGTATGCAAATTCTAGACGTGAGAAATATCAGTCTCAAAACAGGGCTGGGGGCTCAAGCTTGAACTCAGTTCAATCTTGCTTATTCAACGTTGGTCAGAGTCAGGTTACAATCTGTAGTTTCCAGCTTTTGAAAAAGGCAAAATATAAAATTTCTGTGTCAAAATGTGTTTCCTAGACACAGTAACTAATACACAGTAAACTAAGAAACTGGTTTACTTAGCAGAGAGCACAAAAAACTATGTCCCTATTCTTCAGTTTCCACTCATATTTTTAACTGTTTGATCATCTGCTGGAGTTTACACAAGATACTGCTATCTATAGTATGGAAAAAAGTCACAAAAGTCTTCACAGCTGTCTACAGCTGTGTCCTACACGTAGTTGGACTCCATGGAGCTGCAAGTAAACAGCACATCTGTCTGCCATGAAAGCCAAAGCCTCTGCTATTTTTTTGTGCAGGAAAGAACAGTGCTAGCAGTACAATGTCCAAAGCACGCAGCTGAAATGTTTTGGGTACATCTAAGCCAGAAGTGCTACACACACTCAAAGTATGATGAAGTGTATGAGGGAGCTATTCCAGCTTCTTAATTTGAAATAAGTTGTTGATAATGCCTAGTTTTGCTTAATGCAAAATAAATGCTATGAGCATAAATGGACACAGAAGATAACTTTGCTTGTTACTTCTGGGGTAAGGAGTAAAATAATACAAGACTCTGAAATTCTCAGTTAAATATCCAGGAACAGAGAAGGAGTTTAATTTTTGTCAGCACAAGGTCACAGCCATAATATCTGCAGAGATTCTAGTACTCTGTCTAGGGTTCATTAATCAGACATATAGTCCAAGACTGCATGATGAACTAGTGGTGTGAAACACAATTAGGTTTTAGTTGTTTAGTGATCCCTGAGAATCACACATACACACACAGAGTCAAAAATATTACTAATAAAATGCATCCCCCTGTCAGAATTACATAAAAAAGGACTTACATGCCATTGATCAGGACCTGGACTGGGCGGTTGTTGACATGTTTGTCACTTTTGTGTCGATTCTGAAAATTGGATCAGAAAGTTAAGAGGCATTTCCAGGAAACCAAACACACAGGAGCCGTAGGCGGTTCATTAACATTTTAGGTTTCCACCCAGCTGGCTGAATGGGTCAGGCAGATTAGGGTCACAGCTGAGTCAGTGTCCAGCACATGTTTACAGCAGTAGAACAGGGCATAACCAGACTGCAAAAACTGCAAAGGGCAGCAGGCAACACTGGGCTTGCTCTTGGGGAGAAGAAAGAGGGTAGAGCCTTACATGTCACTTCAGCACAGCCCTGACTCAGCTGGCATTGCTCCTACCCACCTCAATTTGTAAACACCAGAGAAATTCATTCCTCTTCTGTCATATGGATAGTGGCCACTGATGTTCTGGCATTGCTCCACTGAACAAAATCATTTTAATAATGAGAGAAAATCAGATGCTAAAGTCATCACTCTGTGAAGTCAACTGGACTTTTGACCATTAGCTCTGACGGCAGCAGACTTTGGCCAAAGCTGGGCAAGTCTGAAAAATCACAGGTGGGTTGAGCACTTGCTTCCCACCAAATGTTTTTCTCCACCTACATTGTGCTAGATGACAAAGTTGTCCAAAGTGCAAGCCTAAGAAAAGATTTCTGTGCCTGTGTCCAGACATATCTATCAGTCACATTTTCAGACATGCTGAGCAGTTTCAGAGAAAGTCAGTGGAGCTGCTGGGCTGCTCAGCAATTTGGAAATTCTAGCTCCTTTTTAAGTAACAAACTATAGATTTTGGGGACTTACTCTCAGACCCCATCTTTGCCACAGACCAGCTCTCTGAGCGCCTGCCACCAGCTGTGTTTAAGCAGCTTATTTCAGTTACTGTGCTGAAGAATAACAGGCCAACTGCAAAGTACAGGTCATAAATACAGATCTTACAAAATCATCAATGGCATCCTTGACTCCAGATACAGCCAGCACCAGCACCAGAGGCACCACTGTTGTAAACCAGGCCAGCGAGGAAATCTGGGGAATCAACTGTAGGAAGAAAAGATCTGAGTTAAGACACTTCCTGCCAGTTCAGAAAACCACTGCTTCCTAATCAAGCTGCAGACAACATTTTTCTATGATACCTGAATATAGAATAAAGACAGAAATGTAGCTCTATCCCTGATATGTGACCCCCCAAATGTGGGAGAGCCAGGGAACCCCTGTTTGCCTTACAAAACAAGCTATAATTTAAGCTGGAAAATTGAGCTGTCAGAAAGTGTAGTGGGTTGCTCTTTCTTGTTGTTTGCAGAATTAGGATTGCAAAGTCCCCAGTGGATTTCTTTGGAAGTACTGACATAGCCAAGCCTGCTGTGAGGGACTCGGAGCGATCCGAGCAAAACCAGCTGTGCAGAGCCATCAAAAGCTTCTGTTCTTTGTTTCAGTAACTTTTCACATTTTGCTGAAGGAAATTTCGCATCAATGGACAATGCACAGCTGTTGCCAGGGCTGACCTTGCTCTCACAGGGGCAACACAGCCATTTTTGTTTCCTACATCTTTAATAGTGAGAGGACCAAAGAGCTGAAGGTGATTCTGTCATGCCGTCAGTGATGCAGAGGAAGATGTCCTACCCCCCCACCCCACAGTTCTCCCCTTCCTCTAGAAGCACAGCACTAGGGAGGGCAGCAATGTGGATCCAGTGTTAGCGTGTCCATTAGTTTGGATCTGGGAAGTGTCAAGTCCATGTGCATTGTGAAGGTGACATTTAGGCATTGTCACAGCCCAGATCCTGCAGGCACCTTCGCCCTGCTCAGCTGTAGAGGCTGCAGCTGCTGCCTTCTCACCTAACTTGGAATATGCATATCCCACTGGTCTGTGACAAAGGAGTGGGAGACAGAGTCCCCACAGCCTGCCCATCACATCCACTCCTGATGCAGGAATAGTCCCACAGGGAGGGAGTGAGGAAAAGAATTAAATGAGGGAATATGTAGACTAATGCCTGCCCTCTTTGTGCTACCTTGATGTAAAGAAAAAGCTGTGTGCTTTTATATATAGTCAACCCTAGATGGCCCAGCAAAATTATTCCACACAGTGGAATAATTCAAGGCAAATACTTTGAAATACTATGAATTTGACAGACAAACAGCTAGAGTGCAGTACAACAACACAGGAACCGTGCTCTCAGCTTATCTGAAAAGGCACCTTCACTGGTTTCTTGGAAAGTATACATGCACTGACATCTCAAAAACTTATTCCCTGTAAATAAGCAAAAAAGATCATATGTGGTTTGCTGTAGGCTTAAACACATTTCACCTATGCTTTTTCGAGCTGAAATTGTAAAAAAAGCATTTCAAATGGGTTATTTTTGCAAATTTGTCTGCAGTAAAATGGTCAACTTTAAAACATCATGCTCGATACATAATCGAAATTATACCCTTCTTTTGATAGTGTGTATTCTGATATGACTCAACAATGGCAGAGTACACAGGAAGGTGCAAAGGGGCAGAAATCCTGATATCAATTTATCCGGTGCGTTCAGCTTTCAGGGGATCATTAGCAACAGTGATGAGCAAAGTGCAACTCAATGCCATTACAATCCATAGGGTTCAGTAGTGCTGCCAGCATCGGACACACTCCATACTGGACACCTTCCCCACCCTGGAGAAGGGAGCAGCAATATCCAGCTTTATGCAAACCAGCCACAACCTTGAGCCTTCCTGGTGTTAACTCCTTCCTTCCCAGGGAAACACCGCAGGTTACAAATGTGTCTGTGCTGCTTTCTTTGTGACTGCCTGTGGAATTTGCCTTAAAATCTAGGGGTAAGAGACAACTTGGCTTTATACTACAGGATGAATAAGTAATGCAGCTCTGAGGACAGCCAGGAGCACTCAGATGTAGACACAAAGGGATAGCAGGGCAGGGCATGAAAAAGTTGCACAATTTGTTGAAAACTAATTAACTTTTTTTTCTTCATTTAGTTCAAACCCTCATATACAAAGGTAAGAGAGAAAATTGCTTTTTTCTGCCCTACTTTCTATGTACTGTAAGGTTTTAGTAAGATACTTATTCACAACAGGAATATAGCTTGCACTTCATTACACCTATCAAACATAGACTGGCTTTGATAACAGAGAACACAGTCTGTACAGTGATTTCATACCTGCAAAATCAGCAAGAAAAGAAAGTAAGCATTGGCTATTCGCTGAAACTGCTCAAACAGGTTGAGAGGCAGGAAAGTGAAGAAATTGTATTTCGATGTTTTAATTGAATTGTTCTGTAGGGAAAAAAATGAAAATAAGTAGGATTGGTAAAACAGGAAACAAAATTACAGCACAACACATTTCAACTGTGTCTTACTTGCTTATATTTAGCAATAGCATTGTTTCTAATAGCAGCTCAAAAAGTGCTTCCTTTTCCCCCACACAATCATGCCAAGCCTGGATAAACAGAGAATTCCTCTTGGAATGGGTGAGAACATGATGCTCAGCTTATGCCAGTGCTGCTGCAGGTAGATAAACTTGCATGTAGTTGCTCACAACATCTTCACCTTTATTAACAGTCTTCTTACTTACACAGTGCATAAAGAAAACTGAGAACTGTAACCATAAGACAACAATAAGCATCTACAAAGCAGGGTTGGAAAACACATGCCAGGTCAACCATCTGTAGCTTGTCTGACACTTTCAAGTACCCATTGGCTGGACAACCCTACAGCAGCTATATGTTCTCCCAGGAGCAGGATGTGACACTATTTTTATAATTTTCAGCTGAACCAGCAACCTTTCAGCTCGGCAGCTTTGAGGGGTGGCTTGTTTCTATTCCACAAAGATCACTTGGATGTGGTGTTGTGCAAACAGCCACTAATACAAGAACTCACCATTTCAGTAAGTGAGCTGCAGCTCTGTTCCCTATTTCCAGTTTCCTTTTCTAATTGCGGACAGCCCCTCCAGCCACAAGAAGTGGCTGCCCCCCGTCTGTCTTTTGCAAACCACAGAAAGACCTAAGGAGCAGAACTGGGTATTTTCTTCCCCAAAGATCAGAGCAGTCCGGTCCAGTACTTGCCACCAGCCAGGCAGGCTCAATACATCATACTGACCCACCAGCAGGGGCTGTCCCTTTAGTTTTCAGGTGTGCTAGACCATCATTTCATATGAAGTTTAACAGGCCCTGGTCCACGTTTAGTCCTGGAAGGATGAATGCCACCTGTTGTGAGAACATCTTAAATTTTTCCTCCTAGAAGGTCTCCAGACAATGCCCATTAACCCCCTTCCAGGAAACCTAGTGTGCAACAGCACAAGGAGGCAGACGTGAAGCACACCTGAATTCCATAATAAACACGCTGGTTCAACAGCAGAGAAAATGGTGATTGCAGTATTTGTAATAGCCTTTAGATACTGCTAAGCTGGTGGGAGGACAGGAGCTACTAAGTATGAATCACAGCCCACTTCTTATCCATGCATTAATCCAGGATCTCGACATCTACACTGACATGCATCAGCATGTTTCCAGCACTAAACCAATTATTTCAGGTTACCATTAAAAGGTATGTGTGGGGGAAGCTATTCCATTTTAGGCAGTTACTGGGTTTCTCTATGTTCAGACACACAGTACAGCATATGTTCTTCAGCATTAAATTCATGTTTTATCCCTTGGACAAGCCAAATGAGTAAATCTATGAAAGGGCAGAAATGAAAACAGCCTTCACAGAAGAGCTAGCCAAATCCTCCTGTGGATTGCACTCCAGCAAGAAAAGGTATTTATCAGTGATCATCATATAAACAGTATTGCCTGTCTCCTAGTATCATGTAGCTACCTGCAAGTGTTGTTAACTCTGTCTATGCCATGACACATGGTGAAATTTGGTTTATTTCAAAATCCTTAACCATGGGTTATGCATTGCGGACAGGCTCCAGGGACACTGCTGAAATAGAAGCAATGGAATAGCAGCAGCCTCTGCAAACCCAGCATACTGAGAACTAAATTGCTTGGCAAGACTGTGTCCACCAAGCACAACAGATTTTTTTAATAAAAACTGGATCTGTGTATCTAGATCTGCCCACTGTTCTGAGGAAAAGTGTCACGACCACTTACTTAAAGTAAAAAGAAACGATTGTTGCTGCAGGAAAAAGTAAATGCAGGGGACTTGACCTTTGTACGTCAACAGATTTCAGAGGGTCACATATAACATGGGAAAAACTACTCAGTAAACACTCAGATAAAGTTTATAGATCTTTGCCTGCAAAAATCTCAGAGGGGAATAAGAAAAGAATGGGAGTGGCTTCTTTCAATTCCTGCCTTCTATTTCTGTCCTTTAATTACGTCAGGAAAATTATTGAATGAACCACAGCCATTCATTTTATTTCCTATTGCCATTAGACATGGTAAAAACCCCAGACATAACAGCTTCCAAATGCTTAACTGCAGGAATCTGGACATCCAGCGTTTTTTCTCCACAATTGTTCAGGATCATTATATTGTTGGGCACATACTGTCTTTTGGGACACCAGGGCACTTTAGACCTGAGCATAAAGACAGGGAGTATTGCCGTGGATCTTCTCATTACTCTAGGATCTATAATTAAAATTAATCATCAGGGAAAAAAAATTGTAATTACTATAAATGTTTCTAATTCACATAACTTGTTCATGGATGTCAGGGGCTGAAGGAATATCAATAGCAAATTACAATGACAAACTAGGGAAAACTTCAGCCTTTCCAAATCAAAGCTCTGCATTCCCACATCACAGCTACAGCTGAAGCACTATGCAAGTTATCATATAATCACAGAAACATAGAATGGGTTGGGTTGGAAGGTTAAAGATCATCTCCAACCCCCATGCCATGGGTATGGACAGCTTCCACTAGACCAGGCTGCTCAAGGCCCCTTCCTTGAGCACTTCCAGGGGTGGGGCATCCACAGCTTCTCTGGACAACCTGTGCCAGTGCCTCACCACCCTCACAGTAAAGAATTTCTTCCTAATATCTAAACTAAACCCACTCTCTTTCAGTTCGAAGCCCTTCTTTGTCCTGTCACTACATGTCCCTGTAAAAAGTCCCTCTCCATCATTCTTATGCGCTCTCCTCAGGTACTGGGAGGCCACAGTTAGGTTACCCTGAAGCCTTTTCTTCTCCAGGCTGAACAAACCCAATTCTCTCAGATATCACTTATGTTTTCAGGCAATACTACAGGGCTGTGTGCTTTGACAGATCAGGCTCTTGGCCAGCGACAGGGAAATCTCAGTTGGCCTCTGCTATTGATCTTATCCTATTCTGTGATGCTTAACACCATCAAACCCTGTCAGTCTTTAGAGAACCAGAACCTGACTGGGGTGGAAGGGGTGCTATGGGAGCCTGCAGCAGAGCAGTGTGTTAAGTAGTCCACATGCAGCCATCACTTCACAGGCACTGCCTCTAACACATCATCTGCCTCACTGTCCCCATGCTCTGCCTTCAGTGAGGGACACTCCCATAGACAAAAAGTCATGGAGAGGAACAATCTTTCAATTAGGTATTGAGAGGCCTTACTGAAACTCCTGGTTACCCTATAGATCCATAAAAACCAGCATCTAGGAAGAGCAGTTCTATGGGCTAAGCACAAAGATGGGGATGGGGAGCTTTACATTTACCCCCAGATCTGCCCTAGACTTCTGGTTGTCCGAGGGCAGTCCCTGCATGCACCTGTGTCCTAAATGAGCAGGTCTGAGCATAGTTACCCACAGTCAGCCTGAAGCTCTCCAGATGCGAAGCTTGACACCAGAGCAATGTTGTCTGTGGGTGAGGGATTATTCTCATCTGCTCTTTTCAGGGGCTAGATTCACACCTCCTGGAGGTGTGACTCCACCAAAATGCTGTCCCTAAGAATAGTGCTCATCTCACCACAGTTACACAAGTCCAGATCTGGCGGATGAGCTGTTACTTTGGGGGTGTTTTCAGAAGCCTGCCTGTGACGTCCAACAAGACTCAGCAGATGGCTCCTACTTTAGTTCGCTGAGCAAACAAATCATCTCCTTGCCATAAAAGTCAATGGAAATGAGAGACACTGATGCTTCTGTGGCTAGATTATGGCAATAGAGTGTGGCAAAGTAATGACCCTCTGAATTTATACGCCTGGCTCAGCGACATAATAGTTTCCAGCAGCTAGACAACCTAGCCCCAAGTAAATTTTAGCAAGAATTTGGTGACCCCACAGGGAGGTGTTATGCCACAACACTTGGCAATTTCCCTGGCACCTGTGTAGCACAAGGTACAGACCAATGGAACAGTGAGAAGCAGAAATGGCTTTTCCAGCTGTTTTGATAAAGCCTCGTCAAGGGGGTGGCAGAAGTGGAATTCCATGGCACTCTCTTTAACTGCAGCAGTGCCACTGGGAACCACACAGCAGCCATAAGCAGAAATGTGACCACAGGGCTGTGAATGTGCTCATGAAGATTTTTAATAAACTCGTGTAACAGCGCATATGGTGCCACCGAGGCTTTGTTTTCGCAGGGAGTATGGAACAGTCAGACCAGATCAGTGTTAAGCCCCCGAAGTTCACTGACTTATTCCTGATGGTGGGCAGCAGCCCCAGCTCAACAGAAGACTGATAAAGGCCAAAAGGATGTGATGGTGTTAATCTGGTCCCTGTAAAGGTCCCTATTGAAAAGTAAACTCCCAGGAGTAAAAGACTTCCCAAATACTAGAAATTAAAACGTCAATTTCCAAAGCACAGTTTCCTTTTCTTCCTTTTTTTCCCCCTATTTTTTTTCCTTTAAACAGAAAAAGGACAGGAATGTCTTACATATGTAACCCTTCAACCCTCCCTTGACAGCACTAATGAAGTGAGTTCCAGGATCTCGTCACATGTTGGTATTCCAGGAAAATCTGTAGGGAAGTGTGGTCACTGGTTGTGTTTCCCTATGTTGTTCCTTCTGTCTGGTGTCACCCCATTACTGAGCAGTTAATCATCACTGTGGTGAGCGTCCTCCTCATGGTGGTGCAAAAGAGGACATGGGTGGCCTGGCTGGACAACCTCAGGCCAAGCACAGCACCTAAAGGTCTTGTCTCTTAGTCATCCCCTTCGACAACACCGCGCTCTCCTCTGACTTGGCTCAGTACCTGAAGCTGCTGCCTGGCAGGAAGGAGGAAAGAAGGGGAGGGCAGAGCACTGCCGAGTGGTGCAAAGGAGGCAAAGTCCAAACCACTGTATTGTGTTCATTATGGTCTCACACAACAAGACTCCCAGCCACTGTGGTAGGAGTTTTCTCTCCGTGAGACTTAATCTGCTGAAGAGTGGATCCAAAGGGGTCTGTGGACTTCACTGTAGATCACATCTGGCACAGCTCAATCTTTATGTGCTTCTCATAGGCCCTAATATGCCTTGAGAGCCTTGACCTCACCTGGTGTCTCCATCCACAACCCCAGTCCAGAGCTCAGGAGTTCACTTAAGCTCAGCCATAAGCCTTCTATCCTCACCTGAGCTACGCTGGAGTCCCCATCTCCAGACTGTCATCTGTCCTAGTTTCCCAGATATATCTATCCAGCTCTAATTCCCTGATGGACCTTGGACCTCTGCTGTAGATTTGTCTTCAGCCCTGTCTCTTGCCACTCCTGCCTGGGCTCCCTAAGAGGGCCCTGGACGTGGTTCATCACCTTACTTTGTCTGGAATGATCAGGATGGACCCCATCACCAGCATCCTGCCCTGTCCCTGCCAGCCAGATGCTGCAGGACTGCACCCTGGTCAGTGAGAGCTCTGCCTGAGCTGGGATCACCTCCACTTTCAGCTTGCCCACTCTCATAGTACAGCCCTGCTCCGGCTGCTCCCTGACAGTGCCTCAACCACTCTTTGGATGAATCCAACTTACACCTTCCTAAATGCAGAAGGAGCAGTGCAGGTTGCTGCTGTAGATATTCCTTCAGGGACTACTGAGACCACATTTCACTTGATCAGACCACACTCCCTTCAGCCTTGAGCGTGAGGGACACTGGGAAACATTTGCAGGTTGAGGCAGGAAGAGAGGGCAGCTGGTGCCACAACCCTGACCACACCGATAAGGTCCTTGAGGATCACCCACCAGGCATCCTTCTGAGATCAAAGCATGCAAGCAGAGGAGGCGGAGCAGAGTCTGAGCCCACTAACAGAGCTCCCTGCTCTCCAATTAAATTTCAAAGAAATTAAGAACCCAGCTGCTGATCCAGCCCTGGGCAATGTGTATTGGCCATAGGAAGCTATATACATCCCTCCTATTTCACTAGAGACTTCATCAGGTGACCCGAGTCCAAGCAGCCCCCTTGCTGTTGGTCCTGATGAAAGAGTTCTGATTTGACCCTGGGTCCTGATCCAAGATGAAATTTGTCATTGACTCATAGGCCTTGCATTTCCTCTCCTATTGTCTGAAAGCCAATTTCAAAGTTGTTTTTGCAGCCCTTCATGACGTCCCAGTGCAGCTGTGCTAAATTCCAATGTGTAAGCGAAGAAATTAAAAAGGAACTAGGATCAGAGCAAACATTAAAAGCCTTCAGAAGAGATTTTCCTCTCCAGAGTGTTGATGGAGCGCCCATTGTGGTGGACCCACAGGCTGTCCTCTCTGCAGCTGTGTTAGGGAGAGTGCAGACAGATTAAAGTGATTAAAGTCCTTAAATCTGCCACCCTGCTTTCCATTTTATTTCAGTCTTTACACAGACAAGCCTCTCTCTGAATTCAGGAAGGATCTTTCTGTCTGCATTGTAAATAAACACAGGGTTAGGACTTGACTTTTCATTTTTTCTGACCTATATTGAGTCCTTTTCTGTGCTGCTCTAAGTGCCTTTTCATGCCACTCATTCACACTTGGTTTCTGAGTCATTCCTAACTAATTCTGTGAGCTGGTGGGTAGCGTACATACCTTCACACTCAGCCCTTCCAGTTAACTGCACAGAACTTTGTTTTAAAGTTTGTTTTATTTTTCGAACCCTCCTGCTCAGCTAGTGAGGCCTCATGGCTGGAGAAGCATGGTAGGCAGGGACACATTGCAGTTTAGCATCTCCTGTATTTTCTGAGGAGCTCTTGGAGGGAATTTGCCCTCTGAAGTCTCCTGCAAGTTGCAGTGTGATGGATGTGGACATGCCCTTGCACGCACTGGCAGACATGGCTTTCCACAGTGCAACACCAAGTTCCTGCAAAGCTGGTTTGAGCGTTACTCGGGAGTCTTGCTTCATACCAGGAGGGCCACCTTTCAGCAGCTGCCAGAGCTGATGTCAAGACTCCACACACAATGGAGTTTTCAAGTCTTTATCAGTTCGTCTCTTCTCCCTTCACAGATATCCTGTAGACTTTGCACCGGGAAGGGACCAAGTCCCACCAGTCAGGAATAGGGATATTCAGGGACAACACACCCACCTCTCGTTGTACTTTCCCACTTCCCTGTTCTCACTGTGATAAAGGAGGACAAAGCATCCGTGTACCTTTGATCTATGCCTACATAACAGAAATTCTCCTGTTTAGTGAAAGGCTCAAACCTTCACACCAGCTGGGACATAAAGCCCGGCCGCAGCAGTAAGTCAATACACAACACCTCAGTTTGCATTTCCCTTTCTTTTTCCTCACTGGCCCTTCTCAGCAACTGCCTCACCCTGAAGAAACATTTACCACCTCACCTAGCGTTGTTACAAGAACCTGTTCTATAGGTTTTATGGCTAATGTGGCCTTGAGTTACCAAGAAATCTGAACCTCACTCCTGTGATTTTCACTGTCTAAAATACTTTAAAAGCTTTGTTCTATTGGTGGGTTTCCTTTGGATCTTAGTAGTTCTTTCACCCTGAACCATATCCTAGCACTTAGCAGTGCAACCCCACCGTGGTGAGACAAATCTGAATGTGAGGAAGGTGCCCAAATTTAACCCTTGCCTAGATGAGCTAACTTTCAGGAGCATCATGGAAATGTTAAGGGAGGATGCCAGGAGACTATCTCCCTTTTTGTCATTTCCACATTCATCAGCAATCTACAGCATGAGATCTGAAGTAAATTATGAGCAAGGTTAGTTCTTTTCATACACCACAGTAACGTGGAGTTAATAAATTGAACTTCTGTGAGGACTTACTGGAAATAAACAGCCAGGACATGATGTGCAGCCCTGTACAGTTAGGGCAGTGCTTGCATCACCACCTAAAGTCTGTTAGTATCTCACCATTCACTCACCACTTTAAGGCTTGGCTCTTTTTGGGCAATTTTCTGGATTTCCTGAGCCTCAGTCTATACTGGACTCCAGCAATCATGAGCCATAGCTGACTGAAATGAGGGGCATGATTACTGAAACTCATTGCCAAGTTTTACCACATTATACTGAGCTGGCTTTTTGGCTGCCTTCACTTTATCACCTAATCATAGATTTATGGAAATTCTCCAGTGTTCTCAAAGTCGTATACTTAAATGTGGCTATTTGCAAATCCTTGGGCACAATCAAGCAATCAGCTGGGAAGCAATGTCATGCAAAGTCAGTTTTCTGAATGGCTTTTCACAGAAACAGGCCTGGAACCAGAAGAGTTGCTTGTTCCCTCTACCCTGACATAATTGCCCATCTCCCTCCTACTTTCTTGTCCCACCACTGCACACAGCGATCATTCAGTGGAAGATGACAAAACCGTATGTAGTGGCAATACCCACCCCAGCATGCTACTGACAGGCTGTGTGCAAAGCAAGCACACTTCCCCAGCTTCAAGTCACCAGTCTTGATAAGACATTCATGCTGAATAGTACTTCACATATATTAACTTCCATGCGTTTCATATTCAGGACACATGCAGCAGCTCTGGACCCTAGGACTCTTTAACCTGTGTTGTGTAGCTCGTGGATGAAAAGCAACCACTGAAAATCACCATATTGCCATTAGTCAAACCTGTTGGCAAGTCAGACTGTCCCCATCACGAAATATTAGTGTGTTCTAAAATGCTGAGTTTTTTCAGATCTTGCCAAGAAAATACTTGTGATGTTTCTAAAGCAAAACATGATTCAAAGGAGCTCCCGAGTAACTGAATGATTAATTTCACCACTGGAATTCAGATATTCAGAAGACAAAAATTCACAAAATTCACTGCAGTATTAATTGGCAGCTGCAAACACTTTGAAAGAATGCAGCTTCAGGATGGCCTCACAGCGGGGGTGACCCTGCAGGCAGGCAGGACAGATCTGGTGGCTGAGCTGACCTTCATCTGCACACAGCATCAAAAATGGTCACAAGGCTCAGAAATCAAGTTGCCCAAGGGGCAGCCTGGCAAATTAGCCTGGCCGACCTGGGACACAGCCAGCCTGTGTCAAGGTGCTCTTTGGAATCACGGATTTCACGGCACAATGTGAACTTAAGCAGGCTGTTAAGAATCTGGCAGAAAAGCTGGCAGACAGCCACACGGGCCAGATTCAAAACCTTCCTGACAGAGATTATTTCACTGCAAAAGCTGAGGAACTGACACATTTCCTTTCATATTTTACTTTAAATGGAGACAAATTTCCAAAGAAAACTCCTCCCAGGTTCCATTATTGAAAGGCCTTGGAGCCTGATCCTGCAAAAGATTTGACTCACAAATAGTTTTCTGGAAGTGTGCAAAGTCACTGTGTCATGCTTTTCCAGAACTGGATCTTCTATAACTGCCCATTTTTCAGGCTGACTCAGCAGCAATCCACCTCTGATGGTTCATCTGGCATGTGTTTGCCTGGTTTGCAGAGCCATAGCTGGCATGCAGTTCTGTTCACCCCTTTGAAACAACACTTGAGGCATGAAGCAGATGCAGCTACATCTGTGACTACATCTGCATGAAACAACATACGCTGGTTACTTACAGCATATTCAAACTGCAGATTGAAGTCACGGTTGTTTGCTTGAAGTTGTCTCTCTTCCTCTGCAAAGAAGAGGAAACACATCAGTCATGCTTGAGGGTAAAGCAGAGTCAATACAGATGTGAATGAAGCATCAGAAAGGACAAGCTGAGCTGCTAGAAGGGAGTGACACAGTGAATGGGAGCCCTGTGCCAACAGCCCCATGTCAGGGACCCGAAGTGGCTGGTGACACTGATGGAGCAGCACTGTGGACTGATACCATGGCACTCTTAACACCATATAGGCAGCCTCCTCTACCCACAACCCACTGCAGTGCCAGTGCTGGATCTATAGGTTGTTCACCTTCTGGGTAGGAGTTCCCACTTAACTAGTGGTGCTCGCTCTTCCTGCACTGCTCCATCTCCTCCCCCTGAAGCCTCTGTGGAGCTGTTGCCATCAGCCTACAGTTGGTGCCCTTATTCCAGTACAGGTGCATTTCTGAGCATCATCCCACCGATAGGACAGCATCATCACAGCTATCATGAAATCAAAAATTACTGGAAGAATATCAAAAGGTCATCAAATCTGTCCTTTACCTCAAGGCAGGGTCTTGCCTCTCTCCCTGCAAAATGACATAGAAAGCTCCAGCGAT
>VZRQ01005510.1:312944-347750 GCA_013397975.1 Machaerirhynchus nigripectus | reverse complement strand
CCTGCATTATCTAACATAAAACTCATTACTTCAATTTCAAGAAGTTTTGTCTTCTCCTGGGAGGGTCAAACGTGGTCTTCACTTGCCCTAAGTTCCTTGTGCTACTTGCCAAGGATGCAGAGAACAGAAGGTTGAGGGAGAGGATTGTCCCGCTCTGCTCTGCACTGGTGCAGCCTCACCGCGAGTGCTGGGTGCAGTTTTGGGCACCACAGTATACAAAAGGTAATAAAAGCTACTAGAAAGAGACCAGAGGAGGATCATGTGGATGGTGAAAGGACTGGAGGAGAAGCTGTATGGGGAACAGCTGAGGTCACTTGGTCTGTTCAGCCTGGAGAGGAGGAGACAGCGGGGACACCTCATCACTGTCTAAACTTCCTCAGGAGGGAAAGAGGAGGGGCAGGCACTGATCTCCTCTCTGTGGTGACCAGTGACAGGACCCAAGAGAATGGCCAGAAGTTCTGTCAGGGGAGGTTTAAGTTGGGTATCAGGAAAACATTTTACGGCCAGAGGGTTGTTGGGCACTGCAAACAGTTCCCCAGGGAAGTGGTCACAGCACCAAGCCTGACAGAGTTCAAGGAGTGTTTGGACCTCGTGTTCTCAGGCACGAGGTGTGGTTCTTGGGGCTGCTCTGTGCAGGGATTCTATGACTCTGTGATTCCAAGTTCACTATGTACTGAAGACTGTTTTGCCTTACACTAGTCTCTCCAAGGGTAAGCAGCTCCTGTTTCTTCAGTCCCTTCTTATGCATTAATCCATCAGTAGCAGCATCACTCTTGCTGCTCCCCAGTGGGCTTCCCAGCTAGTTCACCCCATTCTGGACGAATGTGCAAAATGGGCCATGGTTTGCAGCTGAGGCCTTACCAAAGCTGACCAGAGCACAATGGAAATGCAACTTTCCTTGCAGACAATGCATATCGTGCATAAGACTTCACTCAGGAGTAATTTAAATATGCCTATGCACCACCAGCACACAGAGGATGGCTTCCCAGAATATGATCCATTTTGGCAGATCCTTTCTGGCAGAGCCAGATGCCTCATCAGGCAATGCAAATCTTTCATTTGTCCTTGCTGAACTGCATCCAAATTCTTTCAGACTATTTCTCCAACGAGTCAATTCTAATCCTATCTTTCAGTAAGCTTGCAGCTCCTGCCAGTGTGGTGCCATTCACAGATGTACTAAGTGTGTTCTTTATTCTGTCAGCCAAGATGTAGAAGTAAATATTGAATACCAGACTCAGGATGGGATATACCCCTGATGGATCTTTGAAGTTTTTTAATCAGTCATCAATATCTACTGTTAATGTATTTTTTTTTTCTGAAAAATCTGGCACTCAATGTATTGTGATTTTATCTCAAGCATGTATCTCCCTTTTACTTGTAAAAATGCCACAAGTGACAGTCAAGATACATTGCAGCTATCTGAGGCTTTTTCAATAGCCCTCCAGCTACCACTAAAACAGAATTAATTTTGGTTTGATGCAGTTTTTCAGGACTGCTGACTGTTAATCATCTCTTCCCCACACACACACTCCTAGTTACTTTGAAGTGGTTTGCTGTATTGTTTTAACCTTTGCTCAAGTGAAGCCAATACATCTATAATTGCTCAGCTTTTCTTCTTCCCCTGTTTCAAGATAGATGCTGTGCTTGCTCTCTTCCCAGTCTTCTGAAATTTGTTTGCCTTTGAGCCAGACTCTAAAAGGCAGCACTGCTCCAGGGCATGCTTTACCTTACCCAGTCAACCCATTCTCTCTCTATTCCAGCCCCAAACCTACCCCTTTCTCCTCTGCTTCTGGCAAGTATTATGTTAGATGTCTAGAGGAAAAAACCAAACAAAACAACAAAAAAAAACCCACAACAAAACCCCTCTGATTTCTTAGCTTTATTTGCTAGGCTTTTTCCACTGAGCATCCCCAAAGACCCCAACTCCTACAGAACAACTTTTATTGCCCTCTATGTCCTTGATAGCCTTTTCACACTTCAAGCCTTTGCCACACTGTTTGTGCTGGATAAAACAAAGTGGTTTGCACTTTCTAGAGGCATCCTTCCTTTGAAGCAATTGAGGAGCTTCTGATTTCACCATTTCACTCATCCTTCTGAGCCTTTCTCTGAAAGGTGGTAAGTTATACATGTGCCCTTAATATCAATTAATAATACATGTCCCCTTAATATCAATTATTTAAGGAAATGACAGCTCTGTCTAATTCTCCCTCCACCCCAGCATTCCTTCCCATGAGATCTCAGTTATTAGTTCTTTGTATTGACTGAAGGTTTCCTTCTTGAAGTCAATGTTAAACAATTTTATACTGTCACTTTTTCCTAAGTATCATCCCACCATTTCACAACTATTCCTGTTTACACTCCCTTCAGCTTTCAGAGAACCAGCCAGCTCCTCCCATTCCCCCCCTTTTGGAGGGAATAACTCCTGAAACCTCCTCTTCTCTCCAAAAAGTTATCCACCTCTGCACCAAAACTCTGTGCCAGCTGAATAAGTCAAGTTCCTCTACACTTCTCTCCAACTCTGCCTCTGCATAGCTAGAAATCTTCATTTACCATAACCATGTCCTGCCTCTGAGAAAACTATATTTTCTCTTTTTTTCCCCACAAAAGACTGCCCTTCTTGGCTTGTTATGCCTGTGTTCTTTACCTTGTAGCATTACTCAGAGATCTGTGATTTGTTCATCTCTTTCTTCAAGATGCATTTCAGACCACGCAGTCATAAAAGGAAAACCTCGGTTAACCTTACAGAATTAGTTTTATTCTTTTCTATTAATATTCCAGCCTCATGAGTTATCACAGCACGTGTCTGTTACACCTATTAAATGATGTGTTAAGACACCTAGATCTTCCTGTTTGTTCACTTTTGCATTAGTAAGTGTCTAAGCTGTTCAGTGCATTGAACTTCCAGTCTTCCTCCTTTTCCTCCAATGACCCTGTAAATACACAGCATCCCTAATTTTTAAGACCTTTTTCAGATCACCATTTTTTGGTCTCTGTCTGTAGGCTGTTTTCATGAAGCCCTCTAATCACTAATGTGAAGCTATGTTAGCAGGCAAATGTGGTTTTCTCCTTCTTCAGGCACATCTAACAGTATCAGTCATTTTGAAATCAGCTGCCATCTGCCCCAAATGGAGGAGTCAGATCAACCACAGTGGCTTCATTCAACACCCTCAAAAGTGCTTAATCCTTCACTGCTTTCCTCAGACAAATTTTTCTTATCTTCACAATAGGGAGAACAATGTACCAAGAGATCAGAGTCACTTATCTGGTGTCCCAGAGGAAAACAGAGGCAGAGCTCAAGAGGTCCAGACTTGCTGGGCTTTAACTATTGTGTTGTGTGTTCCTTCAGGAATTTTCCTGAGAGCAACCGGGGATTCTCAAAGCCGATGAAAGATAAAGATATTTGTTAAAAAAAGAACTTCCCAACACTTGCCTGTTTCCTGCCATACAGTAAGTGCTACCCTTATCCCCCCCTCAGGGGCTCCAAGTCTAGTCCTGGAAGAAATGTCACAGAAAAGATAAATGGTGTTAATGTAAATAGGAATAGATGACAAAGCTTGAAAGCCTCTCCGGCTACACGACAGATCTTCGGTGTCACACGGCAGCTTCTGAAGTCCTCAGTGGCTTTCTGTTTTGTATGCAGAAACGGAAATCCAAGTGCTGCAGGCAACAGTTGAACATGCCCTGAGCTCCTTTGCTCTTCCCAAGGCACACTGGGGGAGCAAGAAGCCATCCCCTTTCTCAGGTTGCCCCCACGGTCTTTGCAGCCAGGGAAGAGGCACTTGACACATGGATTTGAACTCAAGAGTCTCAAATGCTCTTAGAAAAAGCTGACACATGTATGTGCCCCAGTGAGGAAAGGAGCCTCTCAGAACAGTGAGAGAAGCAGTCTCCAAATGGCTTTTATGTGAGACACATTAATGGCAGCAAATGGCTCTGGGATGGCACAGAAACATGAGGCAGTGGGACATGAAACAGAACAGAAATGAAAATCAGGGCACTGCACTCCCATATGGCACCTAAGAGCAGGTTTTTGGTGATAGTCCTTTTCTGAAGGCCTCAGGTAACTGTGAACCTGGTTCAAAACTGAATGGAGCCTTTGGCTGCCATAGCCATCCATCCCTCTCAGAGGCAGTGTCCCTAAAGGCCAAAACATGAGGCTAATTTCTAGTGGCGAGAACTTAATTTTTCCTGCTGGGTAAAAGCCAATACCTTTGGCCTAATCAAGAAAAACCACAGTAAATTTCATAGGGAGCCTCATCCAACAGCATCAGAAAGGAGAACTTCCTGTCCTCTGGCTACACCAAAGGAGAACCACTCTGATCACATGCACAGGGCAACACTGCCTCAGTGGTTTTTACCAGCTGAAGAGAGTGAGGTCCTATTGCTGTGCCTCCTGATCCAGCAGTTCTCAGCCATCAGAGACCACGTGACTCCCATTTGTTTCTGGAACAGTCTGGACAGAAATGAAGACTCTTGGACGATCACAATACAAATTTAAGAAAAGTCAAGCATTATACCAGCTTTGCCTGGAAACCACAACTTAGGGTTTTTTGGCTGTAGATCCAAGCATGCGTGTCTTATCATGCCCTGTTGATTCTGAAAGCAATGAGGAAAAAGGGAGGGGAAAGCTGTACGGATATCAGATAAGAAGTTTTTCATTTCTTGAAACTTTTTAATATATCTCTAAGCAAGTCAAATGGTCTGCTTCTGCAAATTGCATTCACTGGAAAGAAGGAATGGTATTTGTCCTCCAAGTTATCATTTCGCTGCCACTGAAAACTATTTTAAATTATTCATCAGTGGAAACTCGGCGTACATAAATATGGCTTAGTGCCCAGTTCTTGGTCTAACCACTGAGACCAAGTCACTGGGAAAGAGCCTGTTTTCTCAGGCAGACAGTTTTAGAAGCTAAACCTCAGAATAACATCTGTATTTAATAAAATTAAACCCATGCCAAAAAATCAGCTATAAATGTAACTGGCCAGCCCACCAGCCTTCTTACTTTAGGACTGCTGCATGGAAAAGTCCTGCAAAAAGGTTAGATTCAAGATCTGGTCAGACAGCCTGGAAATTCGTTTCTGGTTTATGCTAGGGAGCATGTGCCAAGAGAAATGCTTTCAATGGGGTATTGGAAAAGTTTTGTAGATACTGGGTCTTGTGGCTCCAAGAAATGAGAGGTTAAGATCTGCCTTGTTTTGCCAAGTCCTATACAAACTAGGCACTGATACCTCATGCACGAAACGAACACAGCACAATTAGGGGAGTGCCTGCGTAACTAACCCTGACAACAGAACAGAGACAGCATAAACTCTGTAAAAATAATAATCTCTCCTCCACCCTTTAAACAAGTGACCTCAAGAGCAAAAACTCTGCCCTGGACCAGCTACAAAGAGTGGCATCCAGGAGCTGGACTCATCTCCCCAGCTTCCCTTACAGAGTAGTTCTTAGCAAAGCTATTATCCTTACCAAGTTGTGAAAGCTGTAACAGATTGTTCTGGTTCCAAGGGAACTGACCCTACTGGGACTGTAATTCAGGTCTCCCCCACAACAGGCTACAAGCAGTCTCAGAAGACTCCCTCCAGGCACATACCTCATGATGTGTCTCCTGCTACGTCCTCCTTGTCCCATCTCCCTCCTACTTCTGTTGTCCCTACTTTTGGGCACCTCATCATCACTGTGGCCCAGCTTTTGGTATCACCTCTCAAATATGGCCACCTCACACCCAGCATCCAGGAGATCACCCAGCCTTCTCTGAACAGGCAGAGAAATCCTGGCGCTGTTTTCTGGTCTTTGAAGGACCGTTCCTCCATGTGCACAAGAGACTAGAAAATGCCATGGTGAGTCTATCTTCCCCTCAAAAATCCTGAGAATTACAGTCTCCATTGAAAGGCAACTCCATGGGAGAGGGCAAGTCATCATATATTGTGTTAGGCCACCAAAACCTTTTTGTCCTCGGAGGTTATGATACAAGCTAATAGCTAAAATCTCCTTGCACCTTAAAGCAATAATTGCCCCTTTTTGCAATCATTAGGGCTGAAAGAACCATGCAACAAGTGTCTTGATTTGCAGGTGCTGTATGTGGGTAGAGTCCCAGTCGTTGGGGTAACAAGGAGGGGATTATTTCTTACAGCACTGATACCACAGGATTTCACATTCATAACACAGCAGTGCCTTGCTGGGATCAGAGCTGCAATGAGTGAACTCTATCCAAAACCAGAGCCAGGGATCTTTACACAAAAAGTCCATCATCTCATATGGATCAGAGGATGCGTGGGTGAAGCAAAGAGCCATATGATGGGTCTGAGGGTCATACTGGTTAAATGTCTGTATTTCACAGCCGGTCTGGGACACAGACGTTTGTCGGACCCCCATTACCTGAGTGTCATCCTCATGCTGTAACCTGACCGGTGCCACACACCTGCTGCTCTGCAGCACGAAACCAAAGCCCATCCCTGCCCTGAACTGCAGCCAGAGCCTGGCAGGGTTCAGCGAGCGGGGCTGGGGCAGCAGGAGCAGTGAGAAACCAGTGGGATGGAAACAGAGAGGGAGGTCAGAGCCAAGCCCGTCCGGGAGCAGGAACATGCCCAGCTGCCTGGCAAACAAACGTGGATTTTTATTGACTCAAAGGAGGGGCTCTCCAGGGCTCCATGCTACAAAACCACACATTTTTAATGTGCAGATGCCCCCTTTTCTGTGGAGATTCTCTGGCTGCTCTGGCTGGTGAGGATTTATGCTGGCAATCACATGCTTTTTCATCTCTGAAATGGAGTAGACTGTGCTGAGTGTGAGGCATTTAATGAAGAAAAAGCATGCATCATGACCTTTACAGGGACACCATCATGAATGGGTTTAGCCCTATTTCCTCCTTCCTGTCCTTCCATTATTAAATAAATATATTTATTGTGTCTTTTTGCCTCACAAAAACAAGAATCCTCCTTCCTCCTGAAGAAATAAAATGCAAGAAATACACTTTTGTGGTCATGGACCGTGTCTTTGATGATTGGTATTGAGCTCAGCCTCCTGCTAAGCATTAAACAAACAACACACATAGTGGAATTTCTCACACAGGTAAAACATTTCATATATCCCTGGTATAGAAAGCCAAATTATTTTGCTTCTGGAATCACTAACAGAGGGCCCACTTAGGTGATGTTCTGACCTCCTCCATTTCCACACTGCAGATGGAAGGTCTGAAATAAAAAACCCCGAGGGTGAACTGGAAATACTTCTACCTCAGGTTTAGTTAATTTTTAATATCAACATAAAGTTCAGTGGTAGAGCCTGCCCTTTTCTAAAAGCAGCATTTTATATTATCACCCTAAGAAGAGAGAAAAGAATGGAGAGCTCCAAAAGGATGCTTCGGATTTGCCCAGCATGTAGAACACTTGTGGTCAAACAGCTCTCTTGGGACACAGGTGGAAGAAGTGTTGGATAACCTTAAACCTGAAAATATTTCCATTTTGGTTTTTCTAGGAAGAGACAGAGGCTGACTCATCTCTCCCTTTTCCCATCTCCTGCAATAACACCAGTTCTGGTTTTCCTTCCTTTTCTACTCCTGGCAACGTCTCACCCACATGCCCCGGGCTCTGGGCAGAGGTGGGGACTCACCAGGTCTCAAAAATGCCTGGCAACAAATTAATTCTCAAGAAGCATCTACATCTTTTCATATTTGTTTCAGTCCACTTCAGAATGAAACATATATTTTTCAACTATATTAGCAATAGAAATTGTCTCTTTTTCATTTTGAAAAACTTTGATTCCCCTCCCTCCCCCATTTGGTTTAGAATTTTATATCACTCTGTGTCCTGGTTTTATTTCTGATAGCAGTTCACAATATTTTGACTAATATTAACATGCCAAAAAAAGCAGCTGAAATAGTCTTTTCTTTTTATTTTGAAAACTAGTCTGACAGTGACTGCCTGGCACATATAATTTCCTTTACTAGAAAACAGTATCTCCTAGACATGCTGGTAAATGCCACAGCTTGACACAACTGCACATGTTGCAGCAATAACAGCAACGCACAGTGATAGGAAGTGATGCAAAAAATCATAAAAATAAATACAGCTCCTGAACGAACTTAGAGAAGTTTTTCAGTTCACAGTTATTTCCCTCATGGGAAATTATGTAAAAATAAATACATTTTTCATACTCAATGTCTATTGTGGTGAGACATTTCCTATTGGATCAGAATGGGGATCCCAGAAGGCAGCTGAGCTCGATGTCCCGTAGTGCCAGTTGTGGGCTGCCTTCCCCCTGAGCTGCCAAGCTCTGCCCAGAGCCCGACTGCTCCAAGCCCAGCTGCCTTGGTGAGCAGCAAGAAGGGAAACACAGTGGAGCCTTCAAAAGCCCTAGCTCAATTTATAACCTTCCTCTTCCTCTCACAGTGCCCTGAGGCTGGGCTTATGGAGATGAAACTGCAGCAATGACTGCTCTTCCACCTGTGTAGATGAATTCACCCTGCTCTCTATTCCCATTTTTTTCATGCACAGTACCTACCTATCCCTGTCGTCAAGGTACGAAGCTCCAGTGCTGAACTAAACTGCCACGGGATGAAGCCAGTGAGCAGAGATAGTCCACAATTATCAGCCATCTCCAAGCTTCCACACTCTTGATGAACTAGAAGTGCCCCCCTTCCTTTCTCTTTCTTTTACCTCAGCATAAAAGATCTCTGGCACCTTTTCCAAAGAAACACCACTGCTGCTTATCTAAGAGGTGTACTTCCCTGCTTCAGCTGGAAGGGCTTCACCAACATTATCCAGGAGCTGGTTTCCTCCAGGCATCTCTGTCTGTCTGACATGAGCTGCGTTTTAGTTACATTCCTGATTACTTCTAAAAAGAACTTGAAACTATAAAAAGCCAACTCTTATCTCCAAGAAACTTAAGACCATGTAACCTGTCCTCTTAAACGACACCTATCAAATTTCGCCTCCACCTCATCTCAAGTGGAAACCATGTCTTGCTGGGTAGAAATGCTGGATCTCATGGGAGCAATCCTGATCCCAGATCCAGCAGCTGATGCTTGAGGTAATCCATTCCCTCCCATGGAAGTCATACCATGAGCATGGCTCTTCAGCAAGGTTAAACATCATCCAGCTTTGTTTTTGGAACAGAAATTTGGTCTTTCCATAAGCAGTACTGCCCCTCCAAGATGAGCACATGGGATGTTCCCTGGGGGAGGGCCTTGCCGGCTCTCAGGCAGCACAGGCCTTTGGACTTTTGCAAACACAAAGCTAATAAACCCTTGGATTAAAATAGCACTTCAACACTGGCGTTTATGCCTAGTGAAATGTTTGCAAGGAGCATTCATAGCGTTGGGGCTGCAAGGCAAAATAATTAAAAACAAAAGGGGAGGAGAAAACACTCTTGGCTTCCTGTTATGGAAGCTCCTCATTCCCTGATCACCCCAGCTTCCTTTATTCTCTGAACTTCTTCCAGTTTGCTTTCATTGGTTTTGAACTTATGATCAGATGTGAAAATAAAATATTTTTCCTAATAAAATACAGGGTTTATATCTAGGAAGATCTGAGTTTCTCAAATACTTGGTTGAAGACGGGGGTGGGGGGGCTGAACTCTCCTCTGCTAAAACCCAGGCCCGGGCCCAGAAAAAACACAACACTTTCCTAATATAGCAACAGAATCTTTTTGATAATCTGAACAGCTACTTCATAACAAGTGGGGATGCCCTGAGTGGATGGTGGCTCACAGACAAACCTGTGCTCCCTCATCTGCAAAGCCAAGATGGGGTAAAAAAGATCTGGGGCTGGCAGAGACTCTGCCCTGGGAGCAGTCGCAACCTCCTCTCCTGGGACTGTCAGAGAAGCAAACGGATGCCCCTGTCCTAACACCAGGGCTCACAGTCTGCCCTGGTCCAGGAAGGGGAAATAGCAGCACAATTGCAAAAATAAACCCCTGGGAAAAAGCTGTTCAGTCCTCTGAGCTCAGAGAGGTTGGAAAATAATGTCAAAATACAAGTAGAGCAGTAATTCCACATTCATCAAACACAGGGAGGAACACCCTGAAGGGAAAGGCTAGAGACTTTCCCTCTTCACCTTTTCTGCAGACCTGGATCCCCGACCAGAGACTGCACACTGGGTCTTTCAGGGTCCACACACGTGTGCTCTCAGGGTGCATGTCTCTGATTTACTCTTCTTCCTGTTTTTGATTGAAGGGAATATCTGGGCCATTGCCATCATAAAATAGAATCAAGCAATTGTTTAGGTTGGAAAAGACCTCCAAGAACAGCAAAACCAACTGTTTACCCCGCACTGCCAACTCCACCACCAAACCATGTCCCTAAAGGCCACATCTACACACCTATTAAACACCTCCAGAGTTGGTGACTCTACCACTGCCATGGGCAGCCTGTTCCAGTGCTTGACAACCCTTTCTGTGAAGAAACTTTTCCTACTATCCAATCTAAATTTCCCCTGGTGTATCAAGGCCATTTCTTCTCATCCTGTTGCTTGTTACCTGGGAGAAGAGACTGACCCCCACCTAAGTACAGCTTCCTTTCACATAGTTTTACAGGGCAATAATGTCTCCTGTGAGACTCCTTTTCTCCAGGTTAAACACCCACCAGCTCCCTCAGCTGCTCTTTGTAAGACCTGTGCTCTAGACCCTTCACCAGCTTCTTTTCCCTTCTCTGGACACGCTCCAGCACCTCCATGTCTTTCTTGGGAGAGGCTCAAAACTGAACACAGAATTTGAGCTGCACCAGCACATTTCATCATCCAAAGGCGGCATCGGACTTTTGCACTGTGCATTGCTCATCCACCCCACACCCGCAAAGGATTTTTGTATAAAAAAACCACTAAAACTCAACTTCCCCAAGGCAGTCATGTGTCATGACAGCGCACAAACTCTGTAGCTGGTTCTGTTGCAGATATGCCCCTGTTCACTGGCACCCGGTCTGCAGCACTCCTCCAAGGTAGCATGAAATTCAGGAAAAGGAAAGAAAGTGTATCTTCTCCCACCTGCTCTGCAGGGCCAGATATGCTCCCAGACAGGAGCTCAAGGACATGCATGTGTGCTGTACTTACATTCCTTTGCTCCCAAGACAATGGCCACAGACCAGACAATGCTCCCATGACCAGACCACACTCACCTTTCAATTTCTTCTTTCCAAATTTTAATCCAAATAGAGACATCCCAGAACTTTATTTTAGTCCAACTCCATGGAACTTCTGCAAGAGAAAAGAGAAGGCAATTCACAACAAATACAGCAGCACATACATATAATTCTATGCCCAAAAAATGGGGGAAATGAACTCCTAAACACTGTGGCCAACAGCCACAGTTTGTCATCTAGAATGCTTTAAAATACGAAACAATCTTAGGTTTTCAGGTTGCACTGCATCAGGTCTACCTTACCTTGGACATGCTGATCAATTCATCTCCTGACTTGGCACAAAGAAGGGACCAGTGGAGGAGAAACTGAAAAGGACATTACCACTACATTGGTGCTATATGAAAATGAGAAATACACACACAGGGCTTGTACTTAAGGTACAGAGGAACTGCGTGTCTACCCAGAGCAAGACCAGCCTCCTTGAAGAGGAGGAAGCAGCGGGAAGCACTGGTTTCCTGTAAATCCGCCTCTGCTCAACACGTGCTGGCTCACACTGTTGTCCATTGCTGGTCATCCTGCATGTTTGGGGCACTCTAGAATAAAATTTCTCCCCCACTGGCTGCAAAGTACCTGGCCAAGAAACCTAAAACCAGGCACCAGAAATACATTTAAGGTCCTGAATATATCCTGATAGGCAGAGGAACTGAGCATTAAAAAAAAAAAAATCACATCAAAACTGGCTGGTAGTGAAACTTTCAGTGTCCCAATCATCAGAAAAGTTTATTTAAAGGATCTGGAGGTGATGTTGGTGCTGACAACCTAGAGGATCTGTGAACATGAGAAAAGCTGTTACTGCTCTGTGACCAGGAGCCTGTATCAACAGGAACACTCTGCCAGTTGTTTAAGTGGTCAGTGAGCCAAGCTGAGACACATAAGGGAGTCACAATCTATCTAGAACTAGTTTTCTCGGTGATAGAATGTAGTTTTTGCACTTTATCCTATGCTATCTGTATAGAGCAAGGGTGCATAAGGAGATGGGAGTAACAAATATATCAGATTTTGGAAACACGCACATGTAAACACAGCCTATGCCACTGTCCCAATGCAAGCCTGATACAACACCACCACTGCAAGCTTGGGCTTCATGTCTTTTCAGAAAATAAACTTTAAAGAAAACTCTACAATCCTGGCATAGGTCAAACTTCTGCACAGATCTCTGCTCCAGATGCTAAAGCAAAGCTATATTTAGCAGCTGCAGTTCAGTGAGTCTGAATTCAGTGAGGGGTTTGGGAGCCTCTTTGTGCCCACTCTGCTTGGAAGAAGTCCCTTTTCTATTCGTTCATCCAGTTGTTTCTGCTCATCATGACAAATGCTTTGGCAACGCCTCTCCCCAGAATTTCTCTGCCCATGAAGCCAAACCACTTAAAGTTAAAACATGCATCAGTATATCACAACCTAAAGCTTTCTTGACCCTGCTGGCCAAACTATCTTTCCATCCCTGAGCTCAGCCAATCACTTTCAACATATTTCTTCCACGTTTTAGAATTACTATTATGTCTTACAAAATCTTACTAACTAGGACAGAGAGTTCCCTATAAGATGGTGGGAAGAGTGAGACACTACTCACACACACAGAGGTAAAGACCTCAGGTTTCCAAAAGCACCAGGAGCCCCAGATCTGATAATGACTAATCTGGTAGTCCTGGCAGCACAAGGATGCAAAAGGTTGACTGCTTGTAATCAGAATATTGATGATTACATGAGCCATATGAACTCTGGATGTTGCTGTTTTGGGAAACATTTTAAAAAACAATAGTCACTGTTCACTGTCAGCACATAGATGCAAAAGGTTAACTGGTTATAATCATCATAATGATGATTACATGATCCATTTGAACCCTGGATCTTCCTGTATTTTCCAAACATTTTAGAAAAACAATCCCCAGCTACCAAACCTCTCCCAGCTGTGCACTCAATTGACAAGGCATATAATTTCAGCAGAGGGAGAAAAAAGAATGTTTATATTTTTGGCGGAGCAGAGAAGAGAAGGTTGTTATAAGCCTTCTTTCAGCAGTAATAACATGAAACAAACAATAGACTTTCACATCTTCCAAACAAAAACCTGCAACTTCCTTCAGCTCTGATACATGGCTTTTGTTAATTACTGTGATTCTTTGAACGCTGGTTTCTGGTGGGACTGCAGTGTGACAAGACTGAAACAATACACTGTTTTGATATGGGAGACATGTAGTACCCACAGTGTATTAAATCAGGATTGCATTCACTGAATGTCTTCACTCAGCAGTAAATTTAAGTTACCATCATGGCCAGCACAAATACCCTTACAGGCTTTCAATTTTCACAGAACTTTGCCTTTGAAGGCAGACATGGGAGATAACTTTGCCACATTCATTTGTACCAATTACCTCTCTGGTACATCATTTCCACCACACAGACTTGGCATACCTGCTCACTTAGTTAAATCCCAGGAGTTATGTATGAATCCTTCCCAAGCTGACCTGATCCTTTAGGCAAAACTCAGTTCCTGACTTGCCCAAACCACAGTGTAATTTGAGAATGTGTCAGTATTCAATGGGCACACAGACGATGGCATTACGGGCTGGACACACCCCTATTGCACTGAGGTGTACCCTTTATTTTCATAATATTGCAAATATCTTCCTTTACTGCTTTGTTATTAGCTCACATATCTAATCCTCCTACTTCTTTACTGAGGAAAGCCACTCTCACGCTGGCTGTGGCTTCTGTGAGAGGCTGCCTGCTCACACCCCCTCTGTGACAGTACACTGTCACACTTGCAGGTGTCTGTTTTCAGTCTGAGAGTTCACTGACCACCGGCTGCCAGTGTGAAAACAAACACAAGCAAGTAATGGTGAAGTTGTCCCCTTTGGTGGAGCAACAGGTACTGCTCCTGTTTGTCTCACCACAGCTTGTGCAGACAGATGTGCTCTCTTGGCTGACCTTGGCTCTTCCTGCCTTTCAGTCACAGGTCTTTTTTCTTGGCTTACTTTAGACTCTCAATTCTACCTGCAGAGTCCAACATCTTTGCACCTGTATTTATCAACAACCTCCCTCAGGATATTTTTTTTCCCCACAGATTTCACATGTAATCAAAATTCATGCCCCTGTTCCGTTTTCTTTGCTTTTCTGCTTTTTAAATCTGAGAGTCAGTCTCCCTTCCAAACTTGCAATGATGGATCATCAGCCTATCATTCACATCCATTTTTAATTACAGTTTTAATTTCTCTTTTTGCTTTCTGGGGAAAAAATTATCAGGGAAAAATATTATCTCATATTTCACTGGTTGTGTGGCATTAAGTACCTGTCAAATTTTGGTAGGAGAATTTCATAGCCTCCTTTTCCTGAATTAATTAAAAACCCATAAACACATAAAAAACATTCTATAGTCCAAAAAAACGCAATTTCCTGTTTGCCTTAATTTTCCCTGGCACCAGCTATGGTCAGGCTAAGTGAAGTGCTGCTTCAGTCTCCTCTAGTTGCTTTCCACAGTCTCTGTCAGCCCTTCTGGACTCTTTGTTGTTGTTGTTCTATTTTCCACTTGATTATTTTTGGATTTTCTTTATTTCTTTTTACCCCAGGTACTCTGCACTGTTCAATAATCAGCTGGGGCTCAGAGTATTTGAGCACTCATTCAGGTCCAACCCTTCAGCTTAACAGAACACATGTTGCTTCCCTGTGTTTTTAGGGCCTACAGGAGAAATTATTTAAGGTTCAAATTCCCCATTCTTCATTTATGGGGAATTGGGGGTATAAGCTACAAATACATTATCCCCTCTCACCATATAACATCTCTGTACCTACAGGGCTCTATGAACTGTCTCTCAATTTTTTACATGTCTGCAAAGACAATCAGCCTGCTTTAGGGCTACTGATAGTTTGATCATGGGCTCTGAGTATTTCAATATCCACAAAGACAAGCTGCTTTGACAGGTCTTGAACAGGGAAGGGATGTTTTCTCACAAATTCAGCCTTATTTAAAGAAGCCAGACAGGTCAAGGCAATCCCAAATACAGGCTGGGCAGAGAATGGGTTGAAAGCAGACAGAAGGAGAAGGCCTTGAGAGAGCTGGTGGATGAGAACCTCAGCTTGAGCTTGCCATGTGCACTCACAGCCCAGAGTGCCAAACGTGTCCTGGGCTGCATCCAGAGCCCTGTGGGCAGCAGGGGAGGGAGGGGATTCTGCCCCTCTGCTCTGCTCTGCTGAGACCCACCTGGAGCCCTGCATCCAGCTCTGGGGTCCCAGCACGGGAAGGACAGGGACCTGCTGGAGCGAGCCCAGGGGAGGCCACCAAGATGATCAGAGGGATGGAGCCCCTCTGCTGTGAGGAAAGGCTGAGAGAGTGGGGCTGTTCAGCCTGGAGAAGGGAAGGTTTTTGGGGAGATCTTAGAACAAATTTCAGTACTTAAAGAGGCCACAAGAGAACTTGAGAGGTACTTTTGGCAAGACATGTAGTGACAGGACAAGGGGGAGTGGCTTCAAACTGGAAGAGAGTAGGCTGAAATTAGATATTAGGAAGAAATTCTTTACTGTGAGGGTGGTGAGGCACCAGCACAGGTCGCCCAGAGAAGCTGTGGATGCCCCATCTCTGGAAGTGTTCAAGGCCAGGCTAGACGGGGCTTTAAGCAACCTGGTCTGGTGGAAGGTGTCCCTGCCCATGGCAGGGGAATTGGAACAGGATGGTCTTTAAGGTCCCTTCCAACCCAAACCAATCCACAATTCAGTTATTTGGCTTGAGAACACAACTGCAAAGCTCTTCCTGCATGAGGGGCAAGTTGCAGTGAGCTACAACATGAGGAATTTGCAAAGGTTCACTGAGGGTTGTACTGCAAACTGAGGGTGGAGGGAGGCACTTCCCACCATCACAGTCTTGAGAGGCAATATGAGAAAAGGCATGGCACAACCTGGATGAATGCAGAGCAGGTGCTGTGGATGGAAAACACGTCTTGATTCTTGGCCCTGTTTCTCTGGACAAAGCTATATGATACATCAGATTCAATGATAAATACGAATTAGAATGTACTTGGTGCCTCTGCTCCTATCACTTCATTCCCAGACTCTGTGAAATGATCCATGTTAAATACAATCATTTTTGGAAGGGTTATTTTAATCCAGATCATGGGGTGTAGTTCAGTACAGACTGAAATTCCTGCCCAAGCAATGGTCGTATCAGATCTGAGGGGGCAGTGAATTGTGCTGTAGTATGAGAAGCAAGCACCCAGAAATGAGAGGAATTAGTCAGCAGAAGATTTCTCCAGTCAGTTTTGCCACCAAATATCCTGTGGTATGTATACACACAAAAAAGTTTAAACAACCCTGTGCAGGTACAAGTTCAGAAAGCGTATCATGCCTCCACTCACCTTTTCATGTCAGGTCAGTTTTTGCACATAAGTTTGGTTTTTTAAAATTTATGTTTAGATGATAGAGTGATCACAAATACCCACAGGTCTTAGAATTCTATTATTTTTCAGGGTCAAGTATCAAATATCCAACCAATAACTCAACATACGAGAAAATAGATCCTAGGCACTAAGCGTTGTGACAGAAAGGGTTGAAAACTTCTTGTTTTCACTGCCCATTGCTCTTGGTGGAGTAATGATGTTAAATGCCAGATCTAAGTCCCTAAATTTTGAACGTGTCACTTTACACTGGATTTGGAGGCACAACTGAGAAAATATTACGGATTTAAAATACATCAGGTCCTCAACCTCCCTGTTTTCTCCATGCATTTGCTGCCAGGTGTCATGTGCTGGAGCTGGACAGTCACCTTCGCTCGCAGGTATTGCAAAAGAAGGACATCACAGTGCAGTGTTTGCCAAGGCTCTGGTAAGGGCAGCATAAAGGCCTGGAACACCTGGCACAAACTGACCTTGCATGTGCCGCACACAGGCGTGTTTGCCAAGGGGCTCCTTCAAACTAAACCTGTACTAACTGTTTCAGTCAGATTTGTCAAATTTTGGTTCCAAAGAGAACAACACATTTGCTTTTCCCTATCAAGAGCAGACACAAAAATTTCAGCCATTAGAAGTAATTAGCACTAATCATCTTTTAGCACTGAAGTACATCACTATTTGCATTTCTCCACCCCTCCTTACATCCTCTTGTGTTTGAATACCTCAAGAGCAAAACAGGGAATAGCATGTGTTGTACCACTCCCTGCTTTGCAAACATAGAAAGTGAGCTGCAGGGTGGACAACCAAAATGTGTGTTTTGAATCCCAAAACTACTCCTTTTCAGGACTAAAATCAGATTTGGCAGGATTAAAACCTGGAATAAGTTTAAGGCACTGTAAGCGGTCACTCTTGGAATCAGAGTTTACAAAAGGAGTGTAGCCTCTGGTTTACATCTACTGACTCGCTGCAAAGCGTTTGAAAGTATCCCTGAAACCTCCCTGCTTTTTCCATACCTGACGAGGTATCCTGGATGAGGTGAGCCAGCCTTACAGATATTTTCTGGTGCTGTTCCAATCTATATGTACAGAAACCCGTGAAACGCTGCGTTTCCACCCCTACACTGAAACGGAGTGCCAATGCAATTAGCTGTAATTGCTGGGAAACAGGCTCAGTCTGTTATCTGCCACGTCTTAAAGTAATGATCCAACATCCTCCATCTGTCTTCGTTAAAACACCCTTTAAACTGACACCAGGGTGGCAGTTAAAAACTGCATTCAGCTCCTTTGGGTAAGTTAGTTGCAACGACGCTCAGGTTACGGATCAACAGCTGCGGCGGAGCGGGTTCCCAAAGAGAAACGCAGTCTGATCCCTCTGAAACAAACAATAGCAGCTTCCCCGGGCGGCTGCTGCTGCTCCTGCCGCTGCTGCTTGGAATCATGCACAGCTCAGCTCACTCCACCCAGACGTCTCTCAGCTCGCCCGTAGGAAAAGCTCAACCCCGAGCGCTTTGATTAAGGTTCGCAAAACTCTTGGGTCTGAAAAAAAAAAAAAACCAAACCNNGGTCTAAAAAAAAAAAAAAAACCAAACCCCACAAGTTTTCTTCCTCCCCTAAAAGTGTCAGGGAAAACAAGCGAGCGGAAGGAAAGAGTTAAATCTTACCCTCGAAGGCTTGTAAAAGTCACAGCAACAAAGTTGCTGCCCTCCATAGCACTCCGGTACACTCCTCTCTTCTCATTTACACGCAGCTTTATCCCCTCCCAAGACCGACAGCTTCTCTCGCAGCCACAGCGCCAGGTCATTCACCTAAGGACGCAAACCTTATCTGCGCTGTGAGATGGGCATCGTGTGTCCTCTCCGACACCCTTAAAGTCCACCGCTGACTCGCTCTGACATACAATTTCCCGGCAACTACACTTACTCCAAGTTCCCCACTTCTTACTTCAGTCACTGGGCTTGGCTCCTTGCCAAATTCTTCTTTTTTTTTTTTTTCTTCTCCCCCTTTTTTTAATATTCTGTTTCCTGTAGGGAGAGTCTAGTAGCTCCTTTTATAAAAACAAAATGCTTCAGTGCTACAAACTGTGAAAGAGTAAAGCAGAAAAGCAGAGCACCTAGGCTTGGGGAACCCCAATTAACTCCAGAGGCAACAGCTGCTCTCTTTACCTACCTCCTGCCGACGCAGAAGCTTTCAAAAAGAAAGCAAACGAGTAGAAGAGTCCAACATATCAAATTGCTTTCAAAAAGGATGAACTTGGGAAGGGATCCATTTCTTAGCAGCAGCCCCTCTCTCAGGGTCCGTAACGCCAGAGTCGGTCAGGGCTCCTTAAGCACTGAGACACAGTCCTAGACGCTGATCCCAAGGCTCCACCTCACCCACTTTCCAAAGCTGTGAGTAGCAAAAACTCTGCAGAGAAAAGCCTCATAGAGCACAATTGCATAACTCAACCACAGAGCTTCCTCCAGCCAGCCAGAGGATTGCTTCGGCGCCGAATTGCTTGCTCATCCTGAGAGCATGACCTTCTCTTGCCCTCTGGGACACCTGCCTGACCTCACTGTGGTCATGGAGACCCTCCTCACCAGAACCCCCCAACACTCTCATGAGCCTTTCAACCTTCCCACCTGTTTTCCCACCTTCAACAAACAAAACATTCACTTCTTTGCCCACGTTGTGGACCCTTCACAATACAGTGCCCTCCTATATGCCAGTCTCCTGGCATTTTACCTACTAGGTGCTCTAATCTCCAGACCAAAACTGGGGCAACTCCAACTTTAATCCACTTCTAGCTTCCCTATACCTGTGCATTGCAATAATTTTTAAACCACCATATTCTTTACATAGTTGTGTTCACAGTAATGCCTGCCAGGAACATCTCCACTTATTGTGACAACACAAGAAACTTTAACATTTCAATTTGTATTTGTGTCTGGATTTTTCCTTCAACTTCTGAGTTTTCATACTGGGAAATTCACAAACACTTAAAATTAATTTCAAACCTAACCACTTGAATGCATTAATCAGCTGATTAATTATAGTAACAAGAGAGTCAAGGTTTTGCCAAAGACTGTTTTCTAGAAAGTGAAATCTTCTGTAGTCAAGAGGAAAGGTATGGAGGACTCTGGAAGCTGCAATGGCAGCACTCCAGTGCTGGTCATGAAGATTGAGGAACAGAGTGACAATGAAGAGGACACACTAGCACCATAAGCAATTTCTGAAAGAAGAACAAGAGTCTGTGCCTTTTGCTATGACTTCAGGGGTATTCCAAGCTACACCAATTTGAGACAATGCTCACTGAATTGGCTTCCTAATTTGAACACACATACAAAGAGCCAGCATGGGACATGGCACATAGGACTGGTCTCCTCAAGATCCAGGTCATTTTCAGACGATTATGACCTTGACAGCATCTAACTGGAGAAGAAATTCCCTCTGCACTAGCCATTTCTCATGTTCTCACCACCCACACCTTATTTCAACAGCAAAAGCCCAAGTATCACATTTGTTCCTGCAAGCGAAAGTACAAGGATCTGGATTAAATTCGGTCCTTCTACATATTTGGAGAACCCCTTGGTTTTGCCTCATTCTGGAGTTCTCATCCTTCTTAAACTTTCATCTGCTTTTCTTCATGACATTTTAATATGTTGGTTGATGACGAGTCATTCTACGCTACTCCTACTTTCTTTGCTGCTGTCTTTATACTTGCTTGTTACCACTGTGACCTCAGCCACAGTCTTTTCTTCCTTCCTAGAGTTAGGTTTGTCTCCTTCCTCTGACACACAAGTGAAACCAACCATAAACTCACCCAACCTTGGGTCTTGTTTAGACTTAAAAATAGCTAAGACTTTAGTAGGCTGTTTTGTTAATGATTTTTCTTGGCACTGAAATCCACCTCACATACATTGGCCATGACTTTTCCCCTCAGCTATGCTTTCCTTGTGGACTCGAGTGAACCTGCTCACACAGGGAAGCTCAACACACATGGAAGCACTCAGAAGAACAGGAGTGACACAGGGTTATGAACTCAGCTCTGGGTTGTCTTGTCCTTGCCTTACACTTCATTCCCTGGACAGCATCTTCCCAATCACCACAAGATTTGCATCCTCCTTTGCAGATTTCTGAACACGCCAGGCAGCACTGCTGTGTGCAGTGGCAGTTGTCGAAATTTCAGTTCCTGTATAAAGGGTGTACACGTATGCTGGGTGTCTGACTGTCTGCTGCAGCCAGCACAGTTTGGGCAGAGATTCAGCTGGACAGCTCTGACTTGCCATGATCCATAGTGGTGGGAAGAAGTTAAATCTGTAGCTTTTCCAGAAAATGAGCTCTCTTTTGGACCAGGCAGCCTCCATACCGTGCTCCTTCACCTTTAGATCCTCCGCTTTCCCAATGCCCACTAGTCACAGAGGGCTAGCTAGAGTGGGATGGATTTAAATTCACGCCATTAAGACCTTATCCAAGGACTTTATCTGGGAAAATGACCTCCAGTCCTTCAGCCTCTGCAGCATTTCAACTGTGATCAAGGTACTAAACTGAAGCCTCACTAACACTATTTTAAAGGGTGCTCTCAGCCCACTCTCCAGATTAGATTTGGTCTTCCTCCAAACAGCAAAGGATCCTCCAAAGAGCAGAGGATCATCTTGGGAGCACCCAGAACTCAAACATGTCTGGTGACCTAGTAAGGCTTTGAATGTGTTAATATGCCCTGGACTAACCAGGGCGAACTAGAGGGTAGGAGAGAAACAGGAGAGAAGCACACGCTGGAGTATCCCACAATGTAGACTTAAAACAAATGTAAGTAAGTCCTTGAGAGAATCTTTCCCTATGATATGCAATTTTTAAAATTACTGTCATCTGGATGCTTTCCCAATGACCCCAGTATTGTTCAAAAGGAGCACTGATGGTCTTTGCTTTCCCTTACTCTCTTGTAACTGCAGTCTGCCACTCCTGAACTGCCAGGTTTGAAGCTTGACCTGCTCTACCATAGCTGGTACCACTCTCTGCAGAGAAGCAGCTGTGGCTGATGAGCCAAGCTGGGCTCCCCACATGCCCAGAACCAGTGCACTTTCCAGGGATCATTTCCACCCGACCAACCTCATCTCCATCTCCCAGAACAGCACAAGTGCTTTGCTCAGTCCCTAACCATGCCAGTCACTGTTCCAGAAAAGCCTTTCTACATGGCACTGGACACCTTCCTCACAAACCCCCAAGGGCCAGCCTTAGGTGACTGAATCTCCTCCCACAGCTGATGCTTCCCTTGTCCCAGCTTTCCCCACTAGTCCTGACCTGTGAGGAGCTCCTGGTGTGGGGGAGGGATAAATAGCCTACTTCACTGTGGGAACTCCTGGAACATCTGTGGAACACCTTCAATGAGTCCAAGGAGTCAGATGGCCACCTTGTCCCAACTGGTTTTCTATGAGAGACTTTCTGTATCCTCTTGGTGTCCAAAGTCAGAGTAGGATGCATGAGAAATACAGGACTGAAATGAACAAATCAGGACATTACTGTCCACACCTTGGATATGAGAGACCTGTTAAAAAAATGGAGTGTAAGGAGGACATCCAAGTTGTAAATTGCTGCAGTCCAGGAAACAACAGCACAATCATTAAGTGAATAACGAAAGACCAAGGGTCGCAAAATACGCTGTCTCACACGTGAAGTGCACTGGCAGTGTCCTTGATCCCTGTGGAGGATGAGGCAGATGAAGCTGTCCAGCTGGCAGAATGCACACCACAGCTCTGTAGAGGAAGGGAAAATGAAATCCTACATGTTCCTGTTATCATGGCCTGCCTGTGGGTGGAAAACAAAATGCGCAGAGGAGAGTAATGTCATGAAGTGACCAGTTGTTCTAGGGCTGTCTGTGCCTTTTGGGAGCTACTCTGCTCAACTCATTCGACCAGTCCTTCAAGAAATTCCAGATTAACTCAGTTTGAAGGGATGCTCTAGATTCCTACCTATATGCATCCGTCTCTGTGGGTATAATCTGAAGTGTGCAGCTCTAGCACTGCAGGTTCATACAGAAGTATTTCCATCTTCACCAGTTACTCCAGAAGCTGTGAGCTGTCCCAGTACACACTACATGGGAATGGTCAGAAAATAGCTTTTGTGAGTGTGTGTGGAATAACCTGAGTCATACTGATCAGGATATGGTGGAGTGCCACTTACCTTCATCAGGGAAGGAAGGGTGTGTAGCTAGAGATGCCTTTTCTCTGCCAACGCCCCTTGCCCAGTATTCCTAACCCTTACAAACAATGGCCAGCTAAGGAAAATTGAGAAATCAAAAAAGGTCCAGACTCATGTCTTTAAAAAGAAAGCAACAACCTGCTCTGGCAACTACTGATCTCATCTTCCAGGCACCAACACCTGCAAATGTGATATCATCTGTTGTTTTAAAACAGAAATTGAAATAATGTCTCTCAGGTGTCACCTTTGCAGCCCACAAGAGATGGAGCAGGGCCGAAAACATTTTGGTGGAAGAGACTTCATCCAGGTTCAGATGCTCAGATTACACCGAAGGGCAGATAAAAGCGCAGAAAAAAATCAATTCTGCAGGGAGCAAGGCCCAAGGCTAACTCATTTCTGAGTCCAGTTCCCACGAGATTTGGGATCTTGTGTTTACAAACTCCCTTCTGGCCAAAAATCACACTGGCCTGGTAGGGAAGAGGCTGATGCAAGCAGAGAAACCTCCTGGGTACCTGAAATATTCTCTGTGATCCTATGAGAAACAGAGTGATTTGATGGATACAGATATTGGTGGGAGCTGATGGAGATCCTCCTGTCTCAGCATTATGTTCCTGGAATAAAAAACCTGTGTCTCTTCCTTTGCCCAGGACACTGCACGTGCCCGACTGTGCCGGCAAAGCGCGGGGATTAATGAGCGGCTGCAGCAGCAAACCCCAGAGGTGTCCACACTGCGTTTAACACATATTTCCTAATCATCACCAGTGAAAAAGAGGGGAATCCCAGGGGGATGCTTGGGAGGGCTCGTTAAAAGCTAATCACGCCAATGTGAACAGAAAAAAAATCAATAGCTGGGGGCAAAGCGGCAGCCCAGCTCGTCAGAGCCTCTGAGGAGAGTGCCCTTTGTTACAGGGATGTTGCACAAGGCTCATGGCTGCTGTTGGCAAGGCGGTAGCTGCTACAGACACATATGCCATGCCTGGTGACACTTCAGATGCTGCCACATGCCCACTCCTCAGATACACATCCAAAAACCCAGCTCAAACCACTGAGGAATTAGGATACCCCTCAGTGGGACCTCATGGTAGAACACACAGAGGAAATCCATGCCAAGCCTCCACATTTTACGGAGTCTTCCCACAATCTTCCACACTGTTCTGTGCTAGGTATGTGGAAGGGACAGGAAGTACCTGGTTCTGCATGGGGTAAATTGCTTCTGCATTCCCTACAGCATCAGCCAAGAGATCTGGGATTTACTTCTTTGTCCTCTGTGGTTTTCATTACATATTGCTCTGACAGTCAATTATCCACCCCATGAAAGACTTCGTGGTGTTCTGAGAGAGTTCCTGTAAAGAGCACGTCACATTCATTATGCTCATAAGCATTTTAACCATAATTCCAAATAAAACTTACTGTATGCACTTATACTTCTACTGTCTCTTTTCCAGGTCACAATCAAGTCTATCCTGAGAGGAAAAATAAGGAGGTAACTGGCTGCCTTCCACAAAATTACTCCTAGTATCAATGATCTTTTTTTATATTTTTTAGTATTATTTACTGAATTAGATGTTCAAGGCCTGGCTAGATTAACCTGGTGGAAGGTGTTCTGTCCATGGCAGGGTGTTGGAGCTAAGATGATATTTAAGGTCCCTTCAACTCTAATCATTCTACAATTCCATAATTAGGTCCTTTTTATATTATTATAGCTTTTGACGGCTAGGTGGTGATAAGCTGGCCCACTTTAGAGAGGTCAGAGGGCCTTGGGGGTGACCAACTGGTGTTTAGTGTAGGGGTGTGCAGCAGGACCAGCATTCCATTGAGCCATGATCCCAAAAGGGGATGTGACCACACAGGAGTGTAATACTGGAGTGCTGCAATAATTTGCAGTGCTGATGCCCGGGACTGAGTGACTTCTTGACCTGTCAGAACTCAAGCTCTGTGAACTGCAAGAAGAACAAGGAAGCCCCTACTTGGTGGCAAAGGAGCATGGGCAGGAGAAAAAGTAACCATCATAAAACACAAGGCCCAGGGAGCCTAATGTATTGACAAGAGAGAACTTGTCTCCCCTCTGGAACACAAAACTTTGGGTAATTAACCAAGGATCTAAAATGTCTGCGCTAATATGATATCACATAAATAAGCACAAACCAATTTATTTCCCTGGATATTTCCCCAACAAAACTGCATGACATTTTAAGCAAGTTTGTGCTTCAGCTGCAGCACCACCGTGGCAGTAAATAAGCCATATATGCACAGCTCTGTCAGCATGGCCGCAGCACATGCCAGGTCCCAGCACTGCCAGCCTTTATGTTTATTCAGGGCAGGTTTAATGTATGTTATATTGTTCCTGCATGTGTTCTCCAGGTATTTACAGAAGTGCACGTTCCTTTGCACTTGCTTGGCTGAGAGCAAAGACCTGTATTATTCCCATCTCCATGCACATCGACAGTCAGCGTTTAGGCAGTGAATTCCTGTTAACTGAGATAGAAGCTGTGCATGTGAATCCCTCTGCAGCCTTATGAAAGAGAGGAACACCCTCATGGGTGCCTGGGGCCTTCAGGATGTCATGGCAGGGTTAGGAGGGCCTGCTCTTCTCCCAGCAATTCAGGAGAACCTGGAGAAGACAGCATCAGCTGAGCCAGTGAGAAATGTGCAGTGCACACAGCCGCAAGGATGCTGGGCATGTAGCTCATTTGAGGTTAATCGCTCCCATTTCTGCTGTTGGGGTATGAGGCAGTATCACAGAAGATCCCATTAACATCAAGGAGATATATGAAAATGGAGGCAGGTATTTAAATTAAACACCCTATTCCCAGTGCTAAAATTTGTCATACCATGTCTGGTTTTCATGTGCTGCTTAAGGGTGGGTTAAGTAAATTGTGGCCCCCATAGGAAGAGACAGCATTTGCTGTTTCTGATAGAGTGATCAAGGTTTTGTTGGTGTATCCCCAGAAGGCAATGACACACAGCCTCAAGCTGGTAATGTACTAATGAAGATACACAACAAAAAAAAACCCAAAAAACAAAAAGATAATCAAAGACTCTGGGACTAAAGGGAATGAGGTAAGGTTTCAGCAGTACTGTGCAGCACCAAATGCCCAGTCAGGAGAAATAAAGATAGTTTTCTTAATAAAGAAGTAAAAAACGCCACAAAACCCATGGCCCTTTATCTTGGTGTGTCACTGAAGCATAAAAGCTCAACCATTTTTGGTGCCTCCTCCCCACAAGCAGATAGATAATCTTTAGATAATCACAGGATATCCCATCTTAAAATAATAGAAAGAGAGGTGGAAACTGCACGAGGATTAATGCAGACAATGAGAAACTGTACTCTTAAGCAAAATCTTCAGGGTGTGTTTTGTTATTTTAGGTTCTTTTTGTGCTGTGTTCCATTATTCCCAAATTGGCATTTTAAACTTTTTAGCAGCCTTTTAACACGCAAAGGGAACCTACAAGAAGACTGGAGAGAGACTTTTGAAGAAGTCATGCAGTGATAGGACAAGTGGGAATGGCTTTAAGTTGAAAGAGAGTAGGTTTAAATTAGATATTAGGAAGAATTATTATTGTGAGGGTGATGAGACACTGGAACAGGATGCCCAGAGAAGCTGTGAATGTCCCATCCCTGTAAGTGTTCAAGGCCTGGCTGGGTGGGGCTTTGAACAACCTGATCTGGTGGAAGGTGTATCTGCCCATGGTAGGGGGCCTGGAAATAAATTATTTTACAGTCCCCTCCAGCCTAAACCATTCTGTGATTCTATGATTATAACCTTGTGTCGTGGCAAAGACAACATGTTCCTCATTCCAGATGTGTCGCATCTCAAAAGCAGAGCTCTGCAATGCTCTGCCTGTGGCCCAGCTCCACGTTGGGCTGCTGGTGTCCCCCGTGCCCAGCTGCCCATGTAACTGCTTAGGCTGGTTTGACAACAAATATTCACAGGGCTTGAGTTAAGCAGAAATGTCTTCTAAGGACTGTTAGTATCTGGCCAAGTTCCCTGGGTGAAGCCGAGTACTAGAAAACACATGTAATCCCTGAAGACTTTGTAAAGATGGTGTAATCAGAACAGAGCAAATGCTTTGTGTCAGTAAAGGAAAGTCATAATTTCTCTTAGAAAAGCAAGATTGGATTAGCTCTGGGCATGAGCATAGTACAGAGTTGTAAATAGGTCAGACAGAGGTCTGAGTGTTACTTTGGATGCCATCTGCTTAACAGGTGGTATCTACCCAGGCAAGGACTTGAATCTTTTCCTACAATCAGTTTGCTGTTTCAGCTAAAGGAGAAAAAAACAGCATTAAACACAAAGGGGATTCTCAAAACAGTGTCCCAAGTGAGTTTGCAGAGCATATTTGGGAAGAGCATATTTACACTAGTCCAGCAAAAAAATGCTGAGAAAAAATGCTGTTTGTAAACCAAATAAAGAAAAGCACATTTGCCCGGCCAGCTGACCTGAAGCACAACTTTGCAGCAAGGGTTGATCAGAAATGAAACTGGTGACAGTCCAGAGAATGACAATCTCTGGCGAGCACACAAAGTCAAAAGTAGTGTCTGGTGTCCAGCTGGAGCTGGGAAACCTCTCTAGCATGTGGTGAAGTTGTGCTTCAAGCTGTATCTTGAGACTCCCAAAAATGCCTGGGACATGAGGCAGCCATGCCAGTGAGGCATGAAATCTAAATAGACCAGTGTATATTGCTTCATTAATCAGTATCTGATGTACTGGAAAGTTTTTGGATCAATGGTTTCTTGGAAACTTGTTTCAGTCTGCAGCTGATCTTGCAAGTGTTCTACAATTTTGTTCAGGTTTTTTGGTTTGTGTTTCAAGTCTTTCGTTTGTTAATGAAACAAGAAGAGGCCTCCATGGAGGCTCTTAATCACTTAAAGGGGAAGAGTCAAAAAAAGAAGGAGTGCACTTATGGAGATGTGAGGGCCAGGCAGCAGGGGCAAAAGGATTCACTTTAGGAGTATACCAAGATGAAGAGAAACAGTCCTAGAATTAGACAGAAATTTAAAGACAAACCCGTTGCTCGATGGGTACAGTAGTTAAGGAAAGCACTGGAAACCAGTGAATTTAATGTGAGATGCCTGTGTTTGCAGGCAGTGGAGCCTGGAGGTTCCTGAAAGGTACCTGGGAACTCTGACACAGGCAGATCTTGCACAACTGATCTTGCAACAGATAGAGCTGGAGAGGATGTTAATTGGAGTAGTCGTGGTTTGCAGTCCCACAGATAAACATAAATCAGCATCAGTTTCACTTTATGCTCACATAACAGTTCCTACAAACTACAGCAGCTCAGGAAGAGATGCACCTCGGTTTGGATGGCTTTGCTGTGCGGGAACAGCCTTTAGGATACAGCCATCCCAATCAATGCAGAGACAGAGCCCTCAGGAAAAAAAACACTCGGAGGACATGGCCCCAGGGGTGGGAGGGGTCTAGAAGACAAGGGAGAGCAATCCTGATTGGAATGCAAGACATCACTCTCTTGCAAACATGCATAAATTAAGCAAACCCATTGTTCTGACTCCCCTCACACCTTTACCAGTATCTTTTGTACTGTTGTAATGCCAAATCTGTACATTTAAGATAGAGAAGTAAGCTGAGTCCTGTTTGACCAAGAAGTGAAATGGCCGGTGGGGAATGGCTGGTAACATTTCACAACACAACGAGAGTGTAAAATTGCACACAGCAGCTCTTACTGACGGGCAGGGGAAAGCAAGTGGTGGTCTTAACGTTACACTGGTGGGTAGTCCAGATTCCCACTGAAACAGCAACCCGCAGCAGCTGCACATCTCCTTAAACTCAGACCCACAAGAACGACGGAGCAGGAAGGAAGTAATGGATGAAAGAGTAACACTGAACCACCTATGGAGGCAGGCAGGGAACTGCACAGGCCCCTGGAGTGAGTCAGAGGAAGGGAAAAGGAGTCTTGTTTATCTATGGATCATTCTTGTCTACAGCCCTTTCACTGCTCCTGCTTGGGGTACGGCACTGGAAGCACTGGCAAAATCAGAACATTCCACCTTTAAATTGTGAAAAATCACCTATAAATATTTAAATATAGATATAGATTAGATATGGATATACAGACAGTAGAGCAGGACTCATCTCTTTGACTTTTGCTGCTGCATGAGTCTCGGGTACAGGGGTGGGTTTTCCTCCTTTACCTCTACACCACTTTACACGCCTGCAAGAGCCTAATCCTGCTCCTGCTGCAGCCAGTGCTGAGCACACGCAAACATTTATGGGTCCCAGACTGGACCCCCGAGTGTAAGGGGCTGGACAGCTACCCAGGCTAAACACAGCCAATCTAACTGTGTGGAAGGTGAGCCCCCAGTGAGCACTGTGTCCCTCTAGCACAGACAGCCGACTGCCTGTGCTAGAGGGATAACCCAGGGATCTGTCTTCTCTGATAGAGATGAACTATTCCCAGTGATACTGGGAGCATGTTTCCTGACTTGTTTGGAGAGAGCTATGCTGTCACCAAACAGCATGATTTACTGTGATACCCGCTAATTAGCCTACGTCTTTGTTTCCTTCTTCCAGTGATTTTTGTTTTGCTTAAGCCTGGAATAGTGACTTTCGGTAATGCAAAACTGTGTAGGTCATGAATAAGCTAACACCTAGAACCAAAGCTAAAGTGCAGTTAAGTCACACTATTTGACTAAATAGAAATCCACAGGGAGCTTTTATCTCTAAGAAAAGTAAGCCATCCACTGAAAAGGAAATAAACAGTTACTTCAGTACTGTGAATTGCAGTGTAACCTTCCTCTGATGCTTTGCAACCAAGTTAATGCTGAGAAATAAGGAGAGTGGCTCTTATCACCAGTAATATGGCCTTAACCTTTGTTTTCAATGCTGTTTTTGAAGTAATTTAACATTTGCAGAGTTAGGTATCGCTGCAAGTTCGCTTTAGCTAAAACAAAAATGTTCCTTCTCCCATAGCCTCACTTAGCAAAATCTCCTTCTGGCTTTCTTGGGACTTCTTTTGCCTGCATCAGGATGCCTGAATAATCATGGGCAGAGACAGAAGAGCAATGCTTTGTGGTGAAAATCCTTCAATACATACTTAAGTGTCTCTCTCCTGGGATGAGAGTCGAAATAGTGCCAAACGTGAGGAAACATCGGAGGACTTAGTATGTTGGATAGGCATGGATTTTGCGGGGAGGGGGTGATTTTTCTCAGTAGTACAGAAGATACTTTGGATGAGTTTCCTCTAGGAAAGACATCGCAAAGTCTTTGGGCATCCGAGTTGACATCACCCCTTTGCAGTGTGCATTACTGGCTTAATGAAACAAAAATAACTATGCTAAGAAAAGATTGTCCAGGAGAAAGCTAACGCTGTGATTTCTATATAAGGGTCTTAAACAAGTGGTGCAAATGCTTCATCCCGGTCTCATACCCTCCAGTTTTAAATGCGGTGACACCATTTATCACTTAGCACACGACAGGCCAGAAGACAACTTGCTAATTGTCCCATCTCCCAGTTTGAGCGAGAGCACGTCTCCTCCAGAGTCAGTCAGTTCCCATGCAAACCCCTTCATGATGGAAGCTTGTGTTTCACGTCTTTCTTGTTAAACTAAAATGCAATTGCCAGTAACGATGGTAGGGAGAACTCAGAGCACTTTCCACGGAGAAGGAGAAGCCCAACTCTCCCTTCAGAACTTTATACAGCGAGAGAAGAGGGGCCTGGATCCAAAGCCAGTAAAATGAACGTGTGCTTTCCCACCGACTTCGGAGAGCTTTGCCAAAGCCACACTGCAGTGGCCCCAGCTTACTCTACCTTTGAGTGTTGCTGACACACTGGGGCTGGCACTACAAACAGAAAACTTTGAGGCCAGGCTCATTTATTGAGAGCTAACATTTACAGATGCAGTAATAATCCAGTACACAAAAGAAAAAAAAAAATTGCACAGGAATAAATAGCTGAAATCTGGGCTCCTATACAAGTTTTTACACTTTTCTCTTAGAAGACGAAATGAAGAAATTGTCCTACCTGGCTGTTCTGTGTCGTCTGTTCAACCTGGAGCTGTTTGTCACGACGAGCAGAAGGGATTGTTTTCAGCACCACGCCAAGAGCCACAGCTTCTTTTAAGCTGCCTGGACGGTTCCCCCGCAGAGCACGCCAGGCTTCTCCGCAGCTGGGCGGCGAGGCCGGCGAGGGAACACCACGCTTTCCAGGATCTAAACCCCTGCAGGGGCACGCTGAACGCGATCCAGGAGTTACAGGATGTCTCGGTGTGTTCCGTGTCCTCGATAAGGACGGCGAGGGGAAAGGCAAAGTTCCCGAGGCTGTGGGTGGAACGTGGCACCGCGTAGCACTGAGTAAATAAAACCCGGGTGATCGTTGGACTCGGGTGTGACACCAGGTATTACAAAGGTTTATAAACCACAGCCAGGACTCTGCATCTCGCTGGAGGGAAGTGCAGCCTAAAAACCCGGTGGTGTACCCTGCTTGCAGCTAAAGCAGCAGCGCTTTAGCAGCAGCAGCAGCAACCTTTCTCAAGTTGAGACCTTGAGCTCAACTTTTTGGCAGTCAGCAGATTTGTCTCCTTGGACAGCACTCGGATGGAGAATTTCAATCACAAAATTTATTCTTTCTTACAGGTCAGGCGTTTCACTGCCTCCCATAAGGACCTATAAAATGCATGCAAACTTGTGCGGGATAGTTGCTTGTTTGGGGAGTTTATGGCGCCAAGTAGAACAGGATCCTGATTCATGTTTCTGGATTCCATGGTTATGAGAAAAAAACCACGTAGGTTCAGCTTTTGACACAAATTTTTGTTTCAATGCCCTCTTCAGACTAAACAAACGTTTACAATCATAAATCTGAGACAGAGAAGAGACAGGACTAATCTAAAAAAGCCACCTAAGTACAACGGTGATAGGGTGCAATACGAAAATTTGCGATAAAATTAAATTGTCTAAGTAATGACATTTATCTGCAACACCAGTACTGCATACTTTCCTACAGTTTGATAATGCAAACTTCCAGTGCTAATTCACAAGCTTTGATTTGCTCCTTTAGGGTCTTTTTACCACCTACTTTTAGGTTTAATGACACCTTCTGCCTGAGAAATTCCAAATTAGTGTCAGGTTTAAATAGATAAAGATTTTTTTCAAAGAAACATTTTTTTTCCTTAACATTCTTTGCAATATGCTAAATTATTGAAGCAGAAGCCTTTCTAAAAGGTAATTCACACCTCCTTAACCACCTTATCTGTTTGGGGGTTTTTTGTTCTGTCTGTTCTTGGTTAATGAAAAGAGATTCATCAGTACCACTGTTCCCTGCAGCCTTTTTCAAACTAAATCTATTCTTTGGCTCTCAGCGCACCAGATGGGATTGCAAACACAGCAGTGAAAGCTTACCTTTTTATTTAAAGATCTCCCAGTAGATAATGGGCCATGGTTATGACTAATAAGAATCACGTGGACACGACCTAAAGAAGGAAGGATAACAGTCCGAGCAACACTGAAATGAAACTCAAATCTCCTCTCACATCTGTGACAGATCCTGGGCGAGTCAATAAATGCTGCTCTGCTTCTCTTTCCTTATTCATAAAAGGGAATAATAATTCTTCAAATCAAGAGACCAAGTAGGAGACATTGGCAACTACAAGGTGTTTAGAGACACACCAGTGACGCCTCAGAACATGAGAATTTCTAAGTCTCTTTCATGTAACACAGGCAGAGGTTGTCCCAAAGTCCTATTAAACACACTTTTATTCCCACCCCCCTCCCCCCCCCATGGGAATAATCCCATTTCTGTGGGGCACAAATAAATAAGCTCCTTTTCTGTTTACTTTCCCGTTCTTGTATTGGTTCATTATACTATTATTGAAACAGAAGGTCCTAAGGGAAAAAGGTGCCACAGAGTGCAGCAGAAATATGACAGCCTCTCCTGTTAACGTTTTGCCTACAAGCACTACAGCTATGAGTCAGCGAGCTGATAGGAAGACTTTTACATAGCATTCAGAATTAGTCTTGGAGGATACACAAAATTACAATTCTTTCCTGTCTTTGCTGTGTTGGTCACTAAAGTAAAAATAACTTCAAATTAACAATGGTTAACAATTTGGAGCGGAGAGTACAGCTTTAGATTAAAGTTTTTGTAGCGTGAGAACTCCCTTTGTTTGGAGTTAAAAAGCTACTGTTTAAGAATGATGCAATTTTTAAGGGAAAAAGAAAGACATGCTGCTGCCTGATAAAAAGCCATGTTGCAAGAACTGCTTGTAAGAACTGCTCTTCCCTTAATGACCCTCAGCACTTTTCCAGAAGATTTCTTCCAGAGGAGTTCTTTCAAAAGTTGTTGTCCCCTTTGCAAAATACAACAAAGTATTTTGTTTTAAAATACAACAAAGTATTTAGTTTTGGGGAGCATTTCCCCTTTCTCCTATCTTGTGGGCTGTGGGTCGCACCAATAACCTCTTTTTCTCATGCTCTGTGAATCCAGTGTGTGTTTGTTCAGAGCTACTGAGGGAGTTTCTTCACCCTCAGTTTCTGCCTTAAAAATATCCTGCTGTGCTGTGGCTTCCCCCTGTAGCTGTTATGTGCTGGGAAAGAGGCATGGCAATGGACAGACCTCTGGTGATTTCTTATGGACACTCATCCTGCCAGAGATAAGCATCCTGGAATACGAAAATTTAGAATGACGTTGTGACAGTGAGTTGTATCTTAGTTAGCCAGGAGTTTTGTGACTCTTTAAAAATTTAGTAGTGAACTATGTTTAATTAGTTAAGGAATGTTTGACCGTGATTTTAGCTGCTTTTTTTTTTAAATCTGCGTTGGCTGAGTGTCGGTGGAAAGCCCTGAGAAATTACCTCACTTCACCTGCAGAAAGGAACTCCATGGATCAATACCCCTTAGAGAACTTAATCAATAGCTGAAGAACAAAATTCAATAAAGAATTGTTTAATGGTTATCATATAACTAGGGATGAATTAATTAGATGTCATAGAACAAGAAGGCTATCTTGAGAAAGTTAAGGAGTCAAAGGCTCCCACCCCAGAAAACTTGATTAATACATTGCAGGTGCAGTAAGGGACCCACTTCATGGGCTTGTACACCCCAGAAAACTCAGTCAATGGTAATGGTCTAGCCAGGACAGCCAATTTAATACAGCACTGTTTAGCTGGATAAAACTTGGGTTATTCATTAAACAAAGATAGCTGAGATATTGTGGTAGTAATTAAAAGAAACAAAACACCTATACCATGATGCAATAAATTGGGCAGACTTTTGAAAGTGTCTGTAAAAAAATCTTGGATGTTACAGTATATATAAATGCTTGAAAACTCTTGTTTCTTTGAACATGTCTAAAGCAAAAAAAATCCCAATATGTTCCCAATTTTGACTCAAAATTGTTATTAGGAATGTTTGTCCATCCAACAGCTTTTTGCTGTTAGATTAAAAACTTTTTGTTTCAGCTGATAGACGAAGCAGCAGGTATTTGGGTTTGGCTCTTCTGCATATCCAAAAAGAGGGATAAAATCTAATGGAAGAACAGGTCCTGAAACACAGTGGATGCATTCATCAGCCACACCATTTCATTCATTTTGGACAAGGACTATCCCTTCTTCCTTCTCTAGGTCTCTCCATGCAGGCCACAAGGACCATACAGATAATCAGATATCCATAACTGAGTCTCTAAGAACGTGTATTGGTTGGGTGTGAAGAGAAATGGACACTTTGGTTTACGGACACAAAGCCTCAGGCAGGTTTGGCACACAACTTCCTGCAAACCTCAAAAGAGAGGTTCCTACAAACCATCAGGGCAGCCACATGGGACATCCACTTTAACACAAAACCCACCCTCAGAAACTTCTGTTCGCCCCCATCATCAGACTGGAAGCTGGTTTGGGGGGAAAAAAAGGGAAGGGAAGGGAAGGGAAGGGAAGGGAAGGGAAGAAGAAAAGAAGAAAAGAAAAAGAAAAAAAAGAAGAAAGAAAGAAAAAGAAAAAAAATAAAACTCCCCATTTTTATTGGATCATTTCCCTTACAGCATTCCCCTTAAACACCAGGAAATTATCTCACAGGAATTAAGGGGTGTTGCCCTAGGAAGATGACACAGCTGACAGCTCAGCTGAGCTGCCTTTACACCAATGCACACAGCCTGGGCAACCAACAGGTGGAAGAGGTGGAAC